>VDFB02271358.1:56537158-56622037 GCA_007258455.2 Sequoia sempervirens | reverse complement strand
TTCAGTTTCTCTACCATGCAATCCCATCTAGTGATGTTTCATTTTCCTCTTTGATTTATTTCTAACTGGACCTCTTTCCACCAAATACTGGTATGGCCCTTCAGCTTCATTTTTGTAAACTTAACCCGATTTAGGTCCTCTATTTCCTCATACCCAAATATTCTTTCTTAACTTGTTGATCCAACATCAACTTTTCCGGTTTAGACTTCCAGAGTAACTTGGGACTTCTGCTCTAGGTCTTTTTCTGATCTTCGAAATGGCCCTTATTAGCCGCATTTGATCTTGATCAATTGCTTCTTCTTCCTCTTCTACATCTGAACCTTCTTCCTCTCCTTCATCCTCACTTTCCCCCCTCAGGTTTAACCCTCTTCTCAACTGCTCTTGTAACGCATAAACCTCTCTTTGGAGCGCTGCTAGTGCATCTCTTCCACCAGCATCTCTATCGCCTCGACCACCTCTGGCACCACCATGCCTACCAGGTATCACTCTTGGAGGCATCTTTCTTGACCTCGACCCACAACCACGGTCCTGGTGTGAACTGCCTCACGATCGGCGATCTGTCCACAGGCTTAAGAAAACCTGCTCTGATACCACTTGATGAGGACACAAACCCGAGACATAGAAAAATAACGCACAAACTAGAGAATAATTTTATTATTTAGAAAATGGAACTTCTTACATGCAGAGGATCTCAAATCCCCAAGTTCTACAACACATGCAAGCTACAGAACGCTACAGAATAACCCTTTAGCAATATGCGAGCTTGTCCCCAAAAAGTTACCCAAAATTTAGAAAACCCACCCATAAATAGAGCTCCTCATTTGTTTGGAGCCAAAACAACATTCAATTTGAGTTTAGGTGGTTTGGTGTTGAAAATTTACAACATGAAGTTCAAATTTCAAAAGAGCATTTGCAATGGTATCTTCTAGAAAGTGCGCCAACTTCGCGGGGTCATAACTTTTGATCCAGGACTCTGATTCGTGAACTGTTCGAACCATTGGAAAGGTCTCAAAGTCAAGAACGCGCTTGAAATCCGCTACGCCAATTTCGGAAAGTTTTGGGGCCATTCTGGAAGCTCTAAGTGCCTCAAATCCTACTTGGAAGATTTTGAGGTGCAAGTCTGGGAAACTAAAACTGCAATATCTTTCAACCCAGGAACCGGAATGAAAAACCATAAATTGAGAATTTCATTATGACGAAAAGGGTATCCAAAAATATAAAAAAATCTCAAAACTGATAAACTTGAAATTTGACTATTTTTGGGTGATGCAAGATTGCCCTTACACCACTGGATGCTCCTGCATCATACATCTTCTAAGACCTATGGAAAAGGTTTAATCAGTTTTGATGGCAATCATAAGATAGATGATGTTATTTAAGTCAAGGATCTCTAGCATAATCTTCTCACTATAGAAAAAATGTGTAACAGAAGATACGATTTGGTATTTTAGGATGATGGTGATGAAATAAAAAAAGGAAGCTCTAGAACCTTTGTTGCAACATGAAAAAGGATAGAAGGAAATGTTAATCAACTCAAGAGTACTAGTGGTAAGTTCTTTATGACACAAATCAATGAGATTTGGCTATGGCACAAAAGAATGTGTCACATCAATTTTTATAGCCTTTGGAAGATCAGTTCTATTGATGGTGTGAGATATCTTCTAAGAATTACAAAGTCTATGAATGTAATTTGTAAAGAATTTTAGTTTGGAAAGTAGACAAAGAATAGGTTAAAAACAAATGAATATTTTACAATAGGACCTTTAGAGTTGGTGCATATAGGCCTATGTGGACCTATTAGAACAAGAAGCTCTCAAGGTTGCAAATATTTTATGTTTTTAATAGATGATTACTCTATAATGAATTGGGTAACATTTCTCAAAGAAAAATTAGAAGATCTAGATAAGTTTAAATCATTTAAATCTATGGACGAGAATTAAATAGATTTGAAAATCAAGTATATAAGGTCTAACAAAGATGGTGAGTTCACCTCTAATGAGTTTAAATTTTGTTGTGAAAAGCATGGGATAAAAAGAAATTTATCAGCTCCTAAGACTCCATAGACAAATGTTGTGGAAGAACAAGAGAGTCCAAGAGGCAGAAACAACCCTGATGAAGGAAGCAAATCTACTAGATTTCTATTGGAGAGAGAAATATCATATTTTAGTGTACATACTGAATAGAGGATAAGAAAACACGAATAGTTCAAAGACACCCTATGAGCTATAGTATGGAAAAAATCCTACTGTGAAATATTTTAGAGTATTTAGAAGTATATGTTATATCAAGATAAATGAAGAAAACTTAAGAAAATTTTATGCAAGATCAGATGAAGGAATTTTCCTTGGATATTCTAAAAAGAGAAAGGCATATAGGTGCTACAATAAAAGGTTAATGAAGATAGTTGAAATTGCAAGTGTCAAAGTGAATGAAGATCCACATTAGAGCTTAGTGTTGATAGAAAGATATGAATTTGATGAACCCCCTTCTAGCAAATAAGAAAAACAAGAAGAGAAAGAGAAAGAGATGTTGGTGGAAGAGTTATAATCTCTAAAAAGGAATCCTAAGACTCCTAATTATGTGTAGAAGAATCATTCTAAGGATCAAATCATTGGAGGTAAGAGAAAAGGTGCGCCAACAAGAAGAAGAGTTGCTATGGTAGAGGAGCAAGTAAACACTTGCTTACTTTCTGAAATAGAACCTAAAATAGTTACTAAAGAATGCAAGGATAAGACTTGGATCAAATATATGGAAGAAGAGTTGGGGTAGATTGAGAAGAATAAAATATGAGAACTAGTCCCAAGACCAAAAAACAAGAATGTGATAGGAACTAAATGGTTTATTAGGAAAAAATTGAATGAGAATGGAATTTATTGGGAACAAGGCTAGGTTTGTATGTAAAGAATACTCACAAGTGGAAGGAATAGATTGTGTAGAGAATTTTACTCCATATCAAGGATGGAGGCCATTAGGATATTCTTGGATTTTGTATAATATAAAGACTTCAAGGTATATAAGATGGATGACAAGTCTATATTTTCAAACATGGTGAGTTAGAAGAAGAACTATACATTGGAGAACCAAAAGATTTTTAGTTGTTAGAGGATACTAATATGGTCTATAGGTTGAAGAAGGCCTTGTGTGGGCTCAAATAGGCTCCTATATTATGGTATTCAATATTAGAGAAGTAATTATTGCAATTGGGATTCAAAAAGCATACCATAGATAGCAACCTTTACTTCAAGGTTGAGAGAGATCAAATCCTAATTGCGGTTGTGTATATTGATAACATAATATTTGGAGAAAATGAGGAAATGTGTAATATTTTTGTAGAGGAGATGCAAAATTAGTTTGAGATGTCAATGTTTGGGGAGATGAATTTCTTCCTTGGGTTATAAATCAATCAATTGATCAGAAAAAATATATATTCATTTCACAATAAAAATATGTCAAGGAAATGTTGAAGAATTTTTGAATGGAGGATTCTAAAACAATATGTACTCCCATGGTTACTAGTTGTAAGTTGATAAAAAATGATGAATATCTAAGAGATATCAATCCAAGTATAGATCCATGATTGGTGGACTACTATATCTAACTACGACTAGACCTGATATTATGCATGTATTATGTCTTGTGGTGATATTTCAAGAGGATACTAGAGAATCACATGTGGCAATAGTAAAAAGGATATTTAGATATTTTTAGTGCACTCTAGGCTATGTTCTATGGTATTCCAAGGATAATAGCTTCTCCTTGAGTACCTATATAGATGTGGATTGGGAGAGTTGTGTGGATGAAAAAAGAAGTACAAGTGGAGGTGCTTTATTTATTTGAAATAGACTAGTGTCTTGGTTAAGTAATAAGCATGATTCAGTATCATTATTTATTATAAAGGTAGAGTATATGGCAACAACACCTTGTTGCACATAGGTGTTGTGGATGAAATTAACATTGAAGGATATTAGAGTATCATATGATGAACCTTTTTTAATCTTGTGTGATAATACAATTGCAATCAACATTTCAAAAAAATCTAGTAATGCATTAAAGTAAAAAGTGTATCTCTATCTGTATCACTTTTTAAAAGAGAAAGTTATAGATAATGAGGTGAAGTTGGAGTATGTATGTAGAAATGATCAAGTAACAGAAATTTTCACAAAGGCTCTTCCAAAAGATACATTTTTGTATCTCTAACAAGAGATAGGGGCTATTACCCCACCTTCTTTCAACTAGATACATAAAAGTGTGCATCCATCCAAGGGATAAATTCAAGATATATATTTGGTCCTGGACTAATGAAAGCTACCTCTTAGGGGGAGCACATAGTGATGTTTTTGGTTAATGTAGTCAGGGGGACAATATATGACAAGGGGAGAGAGAAAGTGAAATATAGAAAGTGAGAGAGAGAGAGAGAGAGGTGAAGAGATTGTTTGTAGGTGCTTCCTAAAGTGAAGTTTATAGGTTTTCCCATTTTCCATTGATTTCAAAGGGGGAGAGACAATTCTAAAAATAAGAAAGGGAGATAAAGATGAGAAGAGTGATGTAAGGTATGTGCTAGTAAGGGGGGAATTTCTTGAGTGTTGTTTTTTTTTTTTTTTATGGTTTATTAGTAGGTGTTACCATCATTGACAAAGGGGCAGATTATTGCACTATGTTGTCATCAATGTTTTCATTGATTTCAACCTCTAGTGTTGCCATAATGAGAAGGTGTTTGTGGTGTTGATTGGGTTTTTCTGATGCAACAGGTTCACTTGGTTTCCAATTTATTTTGAGAGAATTTTCATAAAGAGTGTACAAGGTAACATGGATGTTTTATGTGTTGTGTTCTACATTTCTTCATGATTGAAGATGTACTTGTGTGGTTTTGATGTGATGTTCAAAAGTTTCATATTTTGTATCATGCAATAGTAGATTTGTTTGACAATGTATGGCCTCTCAAATCAGTCATCTAGGAGAAATGGTTTTTATTTGTTGTCTTCATAGGTGTTATATCAAGAGTTGCATATTTTGTATCATGCAACAGTTGATGTGTTTGACAATGTCTGGCCTCTAAAATGGGTCATCTAGGATAAATGGTTTTTATTTGCATTTTTTCACATTAATTTTTCTTGTCTTTTTAATTTGGGAATGTTCTAATATTGTATGTAGCTAACTTCCCTCGAAGTTTTACGTATTAATTTTCTCTGCAAGCTTGGTGCATGAGCTATAGTTTGATAGAAATGTGACTAGTTGTACAAGATAAAAGTATTCTTAGTTTCAGGTGGTTGTGCTAGTGTTTGTGACTAGTTTTCTAGTTTTTGAATATTCCAAGATGTGTGATGTTGGTACATGGTCCTTAGGATGTTTTCAGACCTAGTGAAGTGTGAAGTTGGTTGTGTGTTAGTGTCAGTGTGAGTTTGGCCAACCTGGCATTTTAGTGTTATGTGGAGACATGCTTTGTGGATTGTGGTAGCAAGGTGTAGCATTTCGGTGTAGATTCCGGTCTTGTTTAAACCTTGGCGTGGTCCTCCTTTTCTTATTTCAATCATGGAAGTGTTTGGTACCAACCTATTCGGTGGTTACACATTCGAGGTGCATACGTTTCATTGAGGATGACCTACAGAAGTTGTTTGAGGTTTTAGATGGTATTTATGCAAGATCAATTGTAGTGGCATGTAGTGAATAGTGGAATGATCCAAATTTAATAGGTTTTTGTGATATGAATGTTAGTATAAATGCCTATGTCTATTAGAAGTAGTGAAAAAATGGTGGCTACAATTTAGTATACTAGATTTAATGGAGGTACTGAGTCAAAGTGGTGCAGGTGCGCCAAGTTCAAGACATGAAATTGGGGGATCTTAATTTAGGTTTTTTAAAGTTTGAGTATTTTTTATGTAATAAGGCCTTTTCAAGAACATTCTTGATATTTTGTAGTCATTTGATTCCATTAGGTTGTTAGAAGAGTCAATTTGCAAAATATTGTAGAAGGTGCAAAAATGATGTAAAAAGTTCAGCAAAAGTTGCAAGATTGCAAGTTTGAGGGTAATCAACGGTCACCTTATTCAAAAGTTAGTTGTAACTGATGATGGAGGTTGGAATTTTTTTTAAAAGGCTTGTAAAATTTGTGGTAGAGGTTGGAGAAGTTGATCTTTGAGAAAAGACAATAAAATTCATTATTTTTCCTTGCAAATTTTGTACTTTTCCATAAATTGTGATGTTTCCTTGAACAGTACGGTTCTGTATAGGGTGATCTTGGTATCTTATGGATTAAATCTTGTGGGAACAAGACTTAAATACATTCTATACTTGGTTTGGATTCATTTCATTTGTTTTTGTGCATTTTAGAAGCAAAATATAGAAGACTAACTATTATACACTATTTTAAGGGTTTTTGAGGTGTAAAATATCATTTTAAGTCACTCCACCCATTTTTTTTCTCCTGTAGCTCAGTAGAATGGCATAAATATGGGTAGGGAACATGTGTGCAAGGTTTCATGAGTAAGGGAGGCAAATAGAGGGTTTTTAGGTGATGCTCTAGATGTCAAATGTGCATTTTTTAGTGGAAAATGGTGGTTTAGTACTAGGGTTTGATGAAATCTTTGGGACAACACTATTTCATGAAATTTTGAGTTTTTGTAGAGATTTTTTAATTTTAAGGAGGCTTCGGTAGGCTATGGGAAGGTTTTAAGTATGGGTTTTCAATAAACCCTAATGAAATTTGGGAAAATTGATGGTTTTGGGGTTAGTGGGGTTAGAGCCCTTATCATGCCCTAAAAGTGGTGGATTTTGTGGGAATGTTGTTTTGTGTGATGAAGGAAGAATAAAGAAGGGTTGCTTTGGAAAATAGGCCTATTTGGCCATGTTGGACAATGTAGTTGCTTGATTTGAGGGTGTTGGTCCAAAAGAGTCATATAAAGGTTTGATGTATGTTAAAGAATGCTTAAATGGGTGCTTGAAATGGTTATTGGTTGTAGAGGTTGTTCAAAATTTCTGATCTAGTTAAGGTGGAGAAAATAGGTTTGCAAACCTACTAGAGAGACTAGGTGAAAAATTAAAAACAAGCCTACATTGAGTTTTGAGGGAAAAAAAGTGGTTGGAATCTCTTTTATTTTGAAAGTGAATTGAGTGCCTCCCTGTATTGCTTAAATTGGTACCATATCCTAGGAAGTAGGTCTCTTTAGGGAGAAGGTTGAAAGTTTGTGTGCAAGGAAAAAGGTGGAATTGGAGGAGTCAATATGCCTCCTAAAGGAAGCATTGTTGTTAGAAAGATTGATTAGCAATCTAAAGAACTAGAAGCATTGAAGAAGGAGATTGTTGCATTGAAGTCTAAAGCTGGAGTTTCCATAGATGAAAGTGATACTAAAGAGGAAGAAATTTCTAGTGAAGAGGAAGAGTTGGATCCAAATGATGTGAGGATGCTAAATCTTTTGAAGGCTATGAAAGATGATGGGCATGGAAAAATGGATTTTCCTATGTACAAAGGTAAAGTAGATGATGAAGAGCTCTTGGAATGGATAGGAGCCATGGGGAATTACTTTGAAAGTGAAGGAGTAGATGAAGATCACAAGGTGAAGAAGGATAAGACCAAGTTTAAAGGACATGATTTTTTGTGGTGGAACTTTGTGCAAGATGAAAGGCAGAAAAATGGGAAGACCAAGATTACTTCTTGGGAGAGAATGAAGACAAAATTCAAAGGTAAGTTCCTTCCTAGTGATTACAATGTTCAATTGCTTAAGAAACTTCAAAATATCAAGCAAAAGGACTTAGATGTGTAGGCATACACCAAGGAGTTCTATAGATTAAGTATACAGACAAAGCATGAGGAAGATGAAGAATAAAGAGTAGCAAGGTATCTTAATGGTCTGAGGTATAATATTTAGGATGAGATAATTTTGATGACACCAAAAATAGTTGAAGAATGTTTTCAAATGACTATAAGGGCAAAAGAAAAAGAGAAAAGAAGACAAGAAAAGACAACAAGAAGTAGAGGTAGTACTTCTAGAGGTAGAGGAACCTTTTATGCACCAAGATAGTCTAATGAAGATTAAGAAGAAGCTGGTAAAGGTAAAGAACAAGTGGTTGAATCTATAGGTGGATGGAGAGGTGGAAGAACAAGCTTTAGGGGCAGATATATAGATCAAGGAAGAGGCTATAATGTGCTTTATAGAAGGTGTTACAACTGTGGTGAGTTTGGTCATCCATCCTTTAAGTGACCTAAAAAGTTAGGTGCTACTTCAAGTGGGGGTGAGAGAAGAGGTGAAAAGAGAGTCCAAATTGTGCAAGAAGATGAAGGAGAAAGTGTCAATTCTTCAACTCACGTTGTTGCACCTGAAGTTGGTGAATCTTTGATGTTGAGAAGACAAATCTTGAAGGCTTCCAAGGAGAAAGAACCATTGCAAAGGATAAATCTATTAAGAACCAAATGCAATAGAAAAGGTAGAGTATGCAAGGTAGTAATAGACTTGAGTTCTACTAATAATATAGTATCAAGTGAAATGGTAGATAAGTTAAATTTGTTGAAATTACCTCATGAAACACCCTATAAGGTGTCATGGTTAAATGATGATTAGTCACTTCTAGTTAATGAGTAGGCTTTAATTTAGTTTTAGAGTAGAGGGTACAAAGATAGGGTACTTTGTGATGTTCTACCAATGGAATTTTTCCATTTGTTGCTTGGAAGACCATGGGAATTTGATAAACATGCCATGTATGATGGAAGGGATAATACATATTAGATTGAGAATGATGGGAACACATTTACTTTGCTTCTGGCACAGGAGCACCTAAAACATGTAATTGCAAAAAAGCACTATTTGTAGGTTGGTCTAGGAAATAGGTGATAAATTGAGTCTTTCATGTTAATAAAGGTCTAATAAGACCACTTTTAATTTATTTGGGGATTCTAATGTTATTTTGGTTCAAAAGTTGCATTATGATGTAGTAATTGTCAATAAATTGTCAAATAGTGCAAAATTAAGGTATGTAAAGAGTCTAGGTAGTTGAATAGTTAGTTATTGCCGTTTCTTGTTGGTTTTTTATGAAAATTTGTATTTAAAGCCTCTAGAAGGATTGAGAAAAAAGGGTTGGAGGGTTGTTGAAGAATATCTCAATAAAAGAACATAGTTTTCAGTTAATTTCTAATTTTTTGTGCTATTCTTGCCTATGTACGGGTTTGTATAGTAGATCCATGCCTTCAAATGTTTTGAATTTTGTGTGGCATGGTGTTAAATCTCTTTTAAATAAATTTTTGAAGACATTCATTGATTTTAAAGACTTTTAGTGGTTGATTTCTTTTGGCTGGTTTGTAGCAGGGGTTTGGGTATTTTGAAGTCCATAATGTATTAAAAAGGCCATTCCTCCTCCTATGCTTACTATAACTTGGAGGAATGGTCTTTTATGTTTAGTCATATGGTTATAAATAGGATTATAATTGTGGTGGAGCTAATAAGGTTTATTCTCTATGTTTCCATGATGAAATTATGGGTTTAGGCCTTTGAAATCAAGGCTACAATATGCAAGTTGGTGAATTTTTTCTAAGAGGAGTTGGAACTTTTTTGTTCCTAAATTTCTAAGGGCATCCTAATGTTTTTAGAGGGTCTCAGAAGTTGGGAGAGGCTAGGTGTGAGGAGGAAGTTGAAAACCCTATTAGGAAGGGGTGGAAAAGAGTGAAAAAGTGAGGTTTTACAAAGCAAGTATATAAAAAACTTGAGGGAAGCATCATATAACATTGTTTTGAGCAGTTACTGGTGGAAAAATGAAGGAATCAAGTGGTTTTAAGTTTGTATGAGATCAAGACATATGATTTACAATAGACCCTAGAGTTTTGCTTACAAAAAGGAGGGTTTTTTAGTAAGGAGTCAAAAAGAGATTTTGGGGTTCTAAGACCTAGTGAATGCTTGGTTTTGAAGCATAAATCAAGACTTTTTCTATTTTTTTGGTTTGGGGTTGCAATCTTGGAGGGGTTCCTTTGTAAATTGACCTATTTGGAGGCCTAAAATGGTGAAAAGGTCAGATTTCTCAAAGTTGTTCCAAAGGGGACATATGAGGATTTAAGTTATGTTTTGTAACTCTGTAATGGGTGTATGAATCATCCATTTGTTTTTCAATTGTTTTGGAAAGGTTTGGAGTTAAGGGCCTAAAAAATAGTTTCGCACTACTACTAGGTTTGTAAGGGTGAAAGTGGGAAATCCTACCTCTAATTGATTTCAAAATTTTGGACTTGTTTGGATTGGTCTAATAGATCCATTTAATCTTTTTATATTCCTCTTGAAGGTAAGTTGAAACTATGAGTTGGTTTGGGTCTCATATGTCTGCATCAAAGTGGTATCAGAGCTAGCAAGTAGATCTATTGCAGGTTGAAAGTTGAAGAGTGGAAGAATCCATTATGCAACCAATGAAGGAGGTCAAAGAAATACAAGCAAGGTATGTAGGAATGAAGAAAAGACAATCCATATTCCAGACCAAATGAAAATCTAGAAGCAAGGTATATAAAGTAATGATTGGTTTAGGTTCATTGGATAATGTTGTTTTAGAGGAAATGGTTGAAAAGTTACATTTGACAAGGATAATCCATGAATCACCTTACAAGGCATATTGGGTAAATGATAGTCAACATATTGTGGTTAGTGAGCAATCATTTATAGATTTTTAGATTGTTCCTTACAAAGATGTTGTACTATGTGATATTATGCCTATAAGAGATTGTCACATGATGTTAGGTAGAGCTTGGAAATATGATAGGTTTGCTATACATGATGGAAGACTTAATGTCTATGAAATTGAAAAGGATGGGAAAAAGTATACCTTGAGTTGTTTGTAGGATGATGGGGTACAAAGGAGGATAGGCATGTGTGGGAAAAGAGAGTTTCTAGAATAAAAGGAACAAGGGCATAATGGAGAAACAAAGGAGTATAGCATAGATGCCATGGATAGAGTAAAGCACCATGAAGAAGCATTGGGAAAAACAAGGCAACCTAAGGACACAAGGAAAGCAGAGAAAGTGAAGGTAAGAGGTGAAAAGACATTGAAGGCACAAGCTAAGGATGGAGGATGTGGTGAATAAAAAGGTAGGTTAGAGTTTCTACAAATTCAAGTGAAAGAGGATAAAGTAGCAAAGAATAGGTCTATTATAGAGGTTTATGAAAGGGAGAGCTTTGGGACTAGGTTTCTACATAGAGAAAGAGGTAAGAGTGAAGAAGAGTTGTCAATGGAGATGTGAGAGAGGCCTAGTGAGGTCAATGATAAGGAAATGCAATGTCCACTAAAAGGATAGAGTAATGGGAGGCAACAAAAGACTGATGACAGAGAAGTTGAGTTACAGTAGGCATGTGATGCCAAGAAGGATGAAAGAACACAAAAAAAGGAAGTGTCAAAAGAGGAAGGGATGATAGGAAGCCATGGAAGGCTTGAAAAGGGTGAAGAACTCATAGTGGGAACAATGTTATGTCCCTTGAAGAAGGAGAAGCACAAGGAGAAACCAAGTACTGCTAAAACAAAGGCATTTAAGTCAAAAAACATAGAGGAATGCATGTCAAAGGATGCAAAGGTAACTAGGATAGTAAGACTGATGCAAAAACTGATGGTTAATGAAATTGAAAGTGAAGAGATGGTAGAGGTCAAGAGTGGAGGATAAGTCAAGGTAGAAGAGAGCTTAATGAGGAAAAAGGAATTGTTAGGAAAGGAAGGTATGAGAGTGGGAAGTGAAGATAAGATTAGGGAGAATATGGTAAGAGTAATGAGGTGTCCATTGAAGGGACAATAGAACAAAGGATCTGAGATCATAGTGGTGATAAAAATTTTAGAGAAGGACAAGAAGTCAGAGATTGTATTGAGCTAAAGTGAATGGCATGAGACAGTGAACGAAAATGGGAAAGAGTTTGAAGAGTATGAAGGGAAAAAGGAAGTTACAGTCACCTTGAATGGTGAAGAGGATGAACAAAAGAGGATGAGTGAAGTTTTAGTTTTGAGAGACACCAGAGAGTTGATGGTGAGTGGCCTAATGAAGGCTAGAGGAGAAGATTTTGAGGAGTATGGTGTTAGGATAGGGGATTGTCCTTGGTTGTCATATTTTGTTGTGTGGTAGATGTATGCTACTATGGGGATGGTTCTAAGCATAAAGAACCTGAGAAAGATTGTGAAGAGATGATTTGTAGGGAAGAGATGTTGGAAATATACCTCAATAATCATAGGCTGAAACCTCCATTTTAGCCAAGTCGGCGTGACATCTTCTTTGTCTGGCCAACTAGTAGTTTGATTCATTCTGGTTTGAACAGGTCATTGTGACCTTGCAGAAGTCTTGCCAAAAGGTTACACTGTGGAGTCTATTGCTGTGATAGAGTGTATTCATTATGACTTCATAGCACTTGGGAGACCTTTGGCCGACAAGCCATTCAATCAGGCGTCGAGGAGACTCTTGGCGACCTTGGACTTTGGGGTAACCTTTATGTCTCAGGGAAAGGTCACGGTGAAAGACATGAGTCTTGACGATAGCATGGGCTTCGGGGTAACCTCTTTGTCTCAAAGAAAGGTCAAGGAAAAAGACATAAGTCTTGGCTATAGTATGTGACTTTTGGGGTGACATGAGGTGTTTGCTATGACATCTCAGCAAATATGGTAGACCATTCAGTGGAAGCCTTGAATTTCGGTATGACATCTCACCGAAACCATGAGGTCTTGCCGATAGTAGTATGGCTTCAGTGTAGCATAAAGTGGTTGGTGGAAAGTCTTGGCAAGAACGAAGTGTCTTGCCAAGAGGATAGCTCATCGTTGTAACTTAAATACTCCAATAGAAGGTCTTGGAAAGATCAGTATGTCTTGCCGATGGAATGTGTGTTTGTTGTTACTTATGGTTTCAATATGAGTCTCATCGATAAGAGAAACCTTTGCAGATAGGAATGAAATGGACATTGATGGTTTTGGTATGACATGTGACACTCGTTATTGTGTCTTGTTGACTGTTGGAGACTCAAGCTGATATCAAAGTGATTACTTTGTGGCATCAGGGAGACACTTCTAGTGTCTCACCAATATGCCAACAAAGTTGAATGCCCTTGAATAGTCTGACCATCCTATGTGGAGCATCGTGGACCAATAAGAGGAATCAATTTTCAAACAAGATGATGGTTGATTTTATGCATCAATTGCAACATTGGAAAAACTGCATGCAAGAAAAAAATCATCTGCTCAAAAGGAAACTGTCTATGATTAGCGATGGTGGATAAGGATGCACAGAAGAAAAAATCAGAATGTGAATGAAATAAAAGTAGACCGATTCTGATTTGAAAGTATGATGAGTGAATCAAGTTGTGGTGAGTTTAGTTCTGTAACTGGATAAATAGTGAATGAAGCTACTGTGGAATACCAGAGAGTTGCATTTCTGATTGTATGTAATTGTGTTGTTACTATAATACAAAGAGATTCAGCTTGGTGTGGTGGGTTTTTTTCCCGAAAGGTTTTTCCCACGTAAATCTGTTGTTCAGTTGTCTTTGTGTATTTGCTCTATTTCTGCAAATCTTTCATTTGTGTCTTAATTAGATTGTAATTTGAAAAATTAAAAGCCCTGAATTGCATTCTTCCCTGTGGATTTGACATTAGAAAAGTGTTTCTACACCTCTGCTTTCCTTACAAGAGATACATGTGTAGTTGGAAAAGGCTCATGGAAGAGCATCAAACGGTGATACTAACGTATGTATTTTTAGCTTTGTGTAGTGAATTTTTTTTTGTAGGTGTCAATGAAGAAAAAATGCAGCAAGAAGATCCCTTTGAGAAGGATCAAGCATAGAAGACCAAGACAACACAAAGCATGAAGGGTACAAAGTGCCTTGAAGGAATATTTCCATGCAAGTGACTTTGAGTAGGTTTAAAGGGATTGTGATGAAGATAGGAGCAGACCTATGGAGTGATTTATGGGGCATAAATCTTTTGTACCCGAGGGAGTATGGTGTAGGAGCACCTAAAACATGTAATTGCAAAAATGCACTATATGTAGGTTGGTCTAGGAAATAGGGGGTAAATTGAGTCTTTCATATTAATAAAGGTCTAATAAGACCACTTTTAATGTATTTTGGGGTTCTAGTGTTAGTTTGGTTCAAAAGTTGCATTATGATGTAGTAATTGTCAATAAATTTTCAAATAGTAAAAAATTAAGGTATGTAAAGAGTCTAGGTAGTTGAATAGTTGGTTATTGCCAGTTCTAGTTGGATTTTGATGACAATTTGTATTTAAAGCCTTTGGAAGGCTTGAGTCAAAGGGGTTGGAGAGTTTTTTGAAGATCTCAATAAAAGAACATAGTTTTCAGTTAATTTCTAAGTTTTTGTGCTATTCCTTCCTGTGTATGGGTCCGTACAGTAGATCCAGGCCTTCAAATGTTTTTAATTATGTGTGGCATGGTGTTACATCTCTTTTAAATCTAATTTTGAAGACATTCATTGATTCTGAAGACTTTTAGTGGTTGATTTCTCTTGGCTAGTTTGTAGTAGGGGTTTGGGTATTTTGAAGTCCATAATGTATTAAATAGGCCATTCCTCCTCCTATGCTTACTGTGACATCGAAGAATGGTCCTGTATGTTTAGGAATAGTGTTATAAATAGGATTACAATTGTGGTGGAGCCAATAAGGTTGATTCTCTACGCTGCCCTGATGAAATTATTGGTTTAGGCCTTTCAAATCAAGCCTAGAATATGCAAGTTGGTGAATTTGGTCTAAGAGGAGTTGGAACTTGTTTGTTCTTTCATTTCTAAGGGTATCCTAATGTTTTTAGAGGGTCTAATAAGTTGGGAGAGGGTAGGTGTGAGGAGGAAGTTGAAAACCTTATTAGGAAGGGGTGGAAAAGAGAGAAAAAGTGAGGTTTTACAAAGCAAGTGTATAAACAACTTGAGGGAAACATCATATATATATATATTTTTTAGCATGTTCTAGTGGAAAAATGAAGGAATCAAGTGGTTTTAAGTCTATATGAGATCAAAACATGTGATTTACAATAGACCCTAGAGTTTTACTTGCAAAAAGGAGGGTTTTTGAGTAGAGGGTCAAAAATATCTTTTGGGGTCCTAAGACCTGGTGAATCCTTGGTTTTGAAGCATAACTCAAGACTTTTTTTAAGGGTTGCAATCTTGGAGGGGTTCCTTTGTAAATTGACCTATTTAGAGGCCTAAAATGGTAAAAAGGTCAGATTTCTCAAAGTCTTTCCAAAGGGGACGTATGATGGTTTAAGATATGTTTTGTAACTCTATAATGGGTGTTTGAATCATCCATTGGTTTGTCAAGTGTTTTGGAAAGGTTTGGAGTTAAGGGCCTACAACTGGTTTTGCACTACTACTAGGTTTGTAAGGGTGAAAGTGGGAAATCCTACCTCTGATTGATTTCAAAATTTGGGACTTGTTTGGATTGATCTAATAGATCCATTTAATCTGGTTAGATGTCTCTTGAAGGAAAGTTAACACTTTGAGTGTGTTTGGGTCCCCTATGTCTACATCAATTTCCATTGCAAGAAGTTAAGGAGCAGATCAAGAGATCCAAGGTGATTGTGATGGGAAAAAAAGAGTATGTGAAGATTGAGAAAGTTAAGAATGTTTAGTTGATAGCCATAAAAAAATTTGTAGATGATTGGACTAAGATGTTGAAGGGTGGTGCACAGTTAGAAAGGATAAATGATGAGAAGAAGATGTTAGAGAATAACCGAGAGAAGATCAAGGATGAATTGTTGTTGAGGAAGCAAGATGGGTTTAGAAGAGGTGATGAAATTATGATTGGGATAGTCATATGTCCTTTGAAATCAATAGAAGTGAAGGGATAGTCATATCTGGTCAAGGAATTTTTTTTCAAATTTGATGGGGCAGTGCTTACTAAACTTGGTGATATAGGAGTGCATAAGTCTATTAGGACAAAAGTTTCAAAGGAAGAAAGTTCAAAGAAGGTGATGAAGACAAAAGTGGGAATGAAACAAAGAGTTTGGAAAGACCAAGTGAGTAAGTTTAGGTATGTTTCAATAATCCAAGAGAGGACAGTCGAATTCCTAGCTGAGAGAGGTAAGTTTGCATCAGTGTCAGATGAAAGCAAGGTCGGTAAACATGCAACAAGTTTGTTTGGGAAAGTGGAGAAATTCCAAGGTAGTGGATAGTCCAAGAAGGCACAATATGAAGCAAGTTTCTAGTTTTTGAACTAGTGGAAGAGTTTACTAGGTGAAGAAGTATCTAAAATATAAGGACATGATGTGAGGAAGAATAATCTACTATAGTGTAGTCCTCATGGGACATGAGTTTTCTTTAGGGGGGTTGTATGGCATAGGTGCACCAAGTTCAAGACATGAAATTAGGGGAACTTGGTTTGGGTTTTTTAAAGTTTGAGTCTTTTTGATGTAAAAAGTCCTTGACAAGGCCATTCTTGGTATTTTTTAGTCATTTGAGTCCATTAGGTGGTTAGAAGAGTCAATTTGCAAAATATTTCAAAAAGTGCAAAAATGATGTAAAAAGTTGTAAAGAAAAAGCTACAAGATTGCAAGTTTGAGGGTAATCAACAGTCACCTTATTCAAAATTTAGTTGTAATTGATGATGGAGGTTGGAAAAAATTATGAAAGCCTTGTAAAATTCATGGTAGAGGTTGGAGAAGTTGATCTTTGAGAAAAGGCAATAAAATTCATTATTTTCCCTTGTAAATTCTGTATTTTTTGAGAAATTCTGATGTTTCCTTGAACTGTACGATTTTGTACATGGTGATCTTGGTCTCTTATGGATTTAATATTGTGGGAATTAGGATTAACTCCATTCTAGACTTGGTTTTTATTGATTTCATTTGTTTTTTGTGCATTTCGAAAGTGAAATATAGAAGACTGGCTGGTATACCCTATTTTAAGGGCTTTGGGTGTGTAAAATGTCATTTTAAGCCATTCCACCCATAGTTTTCTCCTATATCTGGGTGGAATGGCATAATTATGGGTAGGTAACATTTTTTCAAGGTTTCATGAGCAATGGAGTTGAATAGAGGGTTTTTAGGTGATGCCCTAGATGTCAAATGGTGCATTTTTGAGTGGAAAATGGTGGTTTAGTACTAGGGTTTGAAAAAATATTTAGGGGTAGTAGTATTTCATGAAATTTTAAGTTTTGGAAGAAATTTTGAAAGTTGAAGGAGGCTTTGGTTTGATGTGAGGAGGTTTGGAGTATGGGTTTTCAATAAACCCTTGTGAAATTTGGGAAAATTGAGGGTTTTGGGTTTAGTGCGGTTAAAGCCTTATCACACCCTAAAAGTGGTAGATTTTGTGGTTTGGTAGATTGGTTAATGCTTCCCAATGGTTTTTTTTGTGAGGAAGGAAGAATAAAGAGGGGTTTCTTTGGAAAATAGGCCTATTTGGCCATGTTGGACAATTTAGTTGCTTGATTTGAGGGTACTGGTCCAAAAGAGTCTTATGAAGGTTTGATGTATGTTAAAGAATGCTTAAATGGGTTCCTAAAATGGTTGTTGGTTGCAAAGGTTGTTAAGAAATTCTAAGAGTTAAGGTGGAGAAAATAGGTCTACAGACCTACTAGAGAGACTAGGTGAAAAATTGAAAACAAGCCTAGATTGAGTTTTGAGTGAAGAAAAGTGGTTGGAATCTCTTGTATTTTGAAAGTCAATTGATTTCCTCCTTGTATTTCCATCACAATGGTTGCATATGGTGTAGAGTGTTTATGGTGGATTATCCTATTTCTCCAAGGTAGTGAACCTCCTTGTAAAAAAATATTTGTAATCTCTTTATTTCGAGTAGTGAGCCCTTGGTAGTGATCCTTTCTCTTCTAGATAGTGAGTCCCATAGGAAGTGAGCCCTTGGCAGAGAGTCTTTTCTAATCAGTCTTGTTATTCATATAGTGAATTAATCATCACCATGGTTTTTCCCTTATTGGGATTTCCACATAAATCTAGTGTTCCATTGTATATGATTATGGATGTGTTGTTGTTTCATATGTTTACATTCATACTAATGCTTAATATTTGTTTCAAGGTTAATGAGGGTTTGAAGTTTTAATGTACAGTTGATTCACCCCAACCCCTTCTTAATTTTCTGATGTTCCTAACACAAAGGTCAAATGTTTTGAAAATATTTAGACTAGGATTATGCCTTGGATTATGAAAGAATATGGGGAGCTAAAACTCTTGATGAATGGAGAAAATATTTTAATGTATTAATCCACACGCTTTCATTTCTAATACAAGATGACGATGAGGTTAATAAAGATCTATTTAAAGCTTATTTAGATAAATGAATTACTATAAATCATGGCATAGATGCTTTCTATAAGAAGACCATGAAATTTTGGAGATCTAACATCAACCATAATTTTATAATGTTGATTTAATTATTTCTTACCAATGACCACCAAAAAGGATGTATATGGCCTAGGATGAAAAATATTTTCAATTTCCTAGGATATAGTTCCTTTTAGGCATCAATTATTATTTCTAGCATCCCATATCTTAGTTAATAGAGAAATCTTGGCCAATAAGTGATGATCTTGAAATTTTGAAGGTGTTGTCAAGGTAAAGTGATTCTCAAATCAAATGGTGTAGGTATACACAATATTGATGAAAATAAATAAAGGGATAGTGTGGGAGATTTGAGTTACAGTTTAGTTAGATCCTAATAACTAAATATAATTGCTACATGGGCTTATCAGAGAAGAAATTTTATAAGTATTGTATCACCTACAAATGGCCACCTTGAGGAAATAAACTACATCTACTAATATAAATGATCTTGAAGATCCTCAACAACTTTTTCTATGATCTTGCAAATAGTAAATGATTTTATCCTTTCTTATATTATCACTACCTAAGTTTTATCATTTGTGATTTTAAGTTGTGGAATGAGGCTTCTTCCTTATTTCTTCCATTGTGTTTGTAAAGGAGAATTTTGAGCATCATTCTAAGGAACCTAACTCCTTAACTTCTTGTAGTCATTATATATAATTAGGGTTTGTTACAATGAAGTCCTTTGAAGTTTAGAGAGTAAACAATATAATTTTTCTCTGTAATAACAAAAAAGTGATTCAAACATTCATGGTCTTGAATAAAATTTGAATATCAATATATTAGTGTCTCCATATTCTAATACATATTCTTTTGAATCAATAAGGTCAAATGTTTTTCTTGATTCTTATATCACATTTGTTGCTATGAATGTCTAAATTGTTAGCTTCTTTTCAAGGAATAGATTAAATATTATTTTGGTTTATTTAGTGAAGATTGTGTTATTATAGTAAGATTTGTGAGTGGAGTAATGGTATTATCTCTATGTTGGTTTCTTAGTGTAATGCCATGAAGTTATAAGAAGCCAAATAATTAGTCTGTTGTACAAGAGTTTTATTTCATTTCTTTACTCTGCAATGGATGAGATGTTGGACAAAATAATTCATAGAGTTTAAGGCTAAGAAAACTTGCATATAAATAACATCAAAATATTACTTTTTTTGCATTTTATTGTTTTATACTCAAATCCTTACTACAAGAAACACAACTTATAGAAGCTTTTAAAGATGATTTATCCACTAGGGATCACCTTCTATAAAAATAGTGTGAAGAATCTACTTGAAAGCAATCATTATAAGTAATACCATAAGTCAAATGATGTTATAAAGGAATCTGCCTTGGTTTTGTAGATCTTGAAATGCAAAGGAGAAAAGTATAAAATATGTCATCTATTCGTTTGCCACTAACCTAGAGTTTTCAATCATAAGACTTGTCTAACCTTTAGAAAAACCTAGATAATTAGTTGAAAACTCCAACAGATTTGTAACTTTGTTGGGGATAAAGTAAAATTCTATCTAGTAGTCTATACCTGGGAAAATTGAGTCTAAGGTTCTATTCAAAGCCTTATATTGCAAAGGTCTAAAGAAAGTTGTCAATTTTAGAGTCTTGTCAAGATACTTGAAGATTTTTATCACCATTAATTTGGGTGGTGACTCTGATACTTTATTACACATAAAAAGGATGAGTTGAAAAGAAAAATAATCTATCAAGAAGATATCATCATGGAGGGAAGGAGATACCCATACAAATGCAACCATACAAATATTCTTGAAACAATCCACCAAAGAAAAATTAAAAATGGAATACTAGACATACAATTAAGTCAACTCCTTGGAATCACTTTGTTAACTCAATTATAAATTATAGTCTTGTTCTTTCACCAAAAAGAAATGAAGAATTTGAATGAAGATAATCTTTTCTTGAAAGAGTTGAAAAAGAAAGAGAATAGATGCAAAGAGAGTATGCAATCATAAATAATATTACATATCCAAATAATTATCTTGTATACTATGTGGTAAAACAATTTTATGAGGATATTGTAGCTCAAGAAAATAATCATTTTTCATATGAAAATATTGTTACAAATAGTGAGCATCAATTCACAACGGGTATACCTCCCTTGATACCTATTGATGCTCCTCTAGTGTCTTTCCAAGCTCCTATTTTTAAAAGTACATTACAAACTAAGGAGGAAATGTTGAAGGAAATGAATGACCTACAAATTGAGATGAATAGATTAGAAAAATAAATAATTAGAGAATTTGTGAGAAAAAGAGATGAAATGAAATTTTTTGAAAGTGTGAAAGTTTCCTATCATGTTGGTGACACTACTGTACTAACATCTAAAAACAAGGTTGAAAGTAGTCATTCAATGAGTGTTCCTCTGAGTACTTCTCATATGAACATTTGGAGTAATCCTTAGCCTAATGTTACATCACAATTTCTACCTAATGCATCCAATATGGCTAGTATTTCACTAGGAAATACAATCCCTTCTACTTCACAAAATAAATCTTGGAAAAAATTCCATGCCTATGAATTATGGTGTTTTAGTAGGTCCTCACATAAATCATACTCATAATTATCACTAGAAACAAGGTCCTGATGTAGGTGGGACATCCCAAAAAAACTATGGAACAAAAACTAGGACTAGGAAACTATATACCAAATACTTAAGGATATAATCAAATGGGTTCTCAATAAGAATATAGTGCCCCACCAAACATAGGAGGTTAGTGTTGTGCATGTTTTGCACACACGCCCCGCCGTAGGCAGGGACCCCCTTTTTTTTGCTCCCGACAGGCTGCTTTGCTCCTGTCTTGTTTTGTGTGCCCCATTTCCAAGCCCAAATTGGTCATGTGCCATCAAACGATCAAATCCCCTACCCAAATTCACCTGCTTGGGGTATTCAAATCTGCGGAGAAATAAAGTCCCCCATCCCCTTTCTACCTTTTGTCATGCTTTGGTTGTTTCAGAAAAGTCCGTGGACCCCTGTTGGTCCAATTTCCACATTTTTGGCTTTGGGGACAACTTTTGGGTGGATTTGGGATGTGTTTGGGGTGTTTCAATGAACTGCGAAGGTTTCGTCAAATTTTGGTTAAGTTTCGGTGGTTCCGGAGCTTCGTCCCTCTTTTGCTGTTTTGGAAACATCCGTGGACCCCTGCCGGTCTGGTTTCCATGTTTTTGACTTTGGGGCCAACTTTTTGGTGGATCTGAGATGTGTTTGTAGTCCCTAAGTGAACTGCTAAGGTTGCATCAATTTTCGGTTAAGTTTTTGTGGTTCCAGAGCTTCGTCCCGCTTTGGCTGTTTTGAAAACATCTGCGGGCCCCCGTCGCTCTCGTTTCCTCAATTTTGACTTTGGGGTCAACCTTTTTTGGATCTAGGATGTGTTTGAAGTATGTAAATGAACTGCCAAGGTTTCATCAATGTTCCGTTAAGTTTTGATGGTTTCGGAACTTTGCCTCCGGAGTTCCCTTCCTCCTTGGTTGTTTGGAAACGTCCGTGGACCCACGTCGCTCCCGTTTCCTCAAATTTGACTTTGGGGTCACCCTTTTCTGGATCTGGGATGTGTTTGATGTGCTAAAATGAACTGCCAAGGTTTCGTCAAAGTTTGGTTAAGTTTTGATGGTTTCAAAGCTTCGTCCCCCTTTTGCTGTTTGGAACATCCGTTGGCTCAGGGCGACCCGGCCTTCGGAGCCCGGCCCCTCCGTGGCCGTTTCCAGGGTTCCGCCTCTCCGTCGCCATTTTGGAACTTCCGACGATTTCCTTCCTCCCGGTCTCCGGAGCCCAGCCCCTCGGTGGCCATTTCTGGGGTTCCGCCTCTCCGTCGCCATTTTGGAACTTCCGACGGCTTCCTTCCTCTCGGCCTCCGGAGCCCGGCCCCTCCGTGGTCGTTTCTGGGGTTCCGCCTCTCCGCCGTTTTGGAACTTCCGACGGCTTCCCCTTTCTTCGCTCCGAGTCTGCCCCTCCGGGCTGCCGCCTCACTACGCCGTTTTGAACTTCGACGGCTTCCTCCCGCTCTCTGGCCGCCCTCGCGGCTATTTCCTCGGGTCTCCGCCTCTCCATCGCCATTTTGGAACTTCCACGCTACCTTCCTTCCGCCGAGTTCGCCCTCCGTGGCTTCCCGGGGTTTCGCCTCTCCGTCGCCGTTTTGGAACTTTTGACGGCTGCCTTCCTTCCGCCCTCCAGAGCCTAGGCCCCTCCGTGGCCGTTTCCGGGGTTCCACCTCTCCGTCGCCGTTTTGGAACTTCCGACGGTTGCCTTCCTTCCGCCCTCCAGAGCCCGGCCCCTCCGTGGTTGTTTATGAAGTCTGTCCCTCTTTGGCTGTTTGGAACTTCTAGTGGCCATCTCCTTCACGCTCTTCGGAACCCGGGCCCTCCGTGGCCATTTCTGGGGCTTCGTCCCTCCTTGGCTGTTTTGAACATCCGGGAGAGCTCACCTTCTCCCTGGCTATTTTGAACATCCGGGAGCCTGCCTCCTTCCCGACTGTTTTGAACATCTAGGAGTTGCCTCCTTCCTGGCTGTTTTGAACATCCGGGAGCTCGCCTTCTCCCTGGCTGTTTTGAACATCCGGGAGCCTGCCTCCTTCCGGGCTATTTTGAACATCCGGGAGCTCGCCTTCTCCCTGGCTGTTTTGAACATCCGGGAGCTCGCCTTCTCCCTGGCTGTTTTGAACATCCGGGAGCCTGCCTCCTTCCCGGCTGTTTCGAACATCCGGGAGCCCGCCTTCTTCCTGGCTGTTTTGGCTTCCGTTCGCTGTATGCCTTCTGGCTTTCTTCCGCCGTCTTTCCACCCTTTGGCTCTCCACCCTTGAAGCGTGCATTAATGTTTATGGTCCAAATGAGCTCCAAATATGAATATTAAGAACTTTTGATGATGCATGGATAAATCTAACTGGGAATTTGTAGGTTTGACTGACATTTTCCTTAACACATGTATAAATGCACTTACGACACTTCATGTTTGCAGGAGTCAAGAAGCCTTCCATAGGTCTATCGAAGAGGTCCATTGAGGGACTTGTCTTAGCTTTTTCTAGATGATGATGATTTCTAAGGAGCTTTCTGCCCGAATCAAGGGCCACCAATCCATTGATTCCAATCGTCGACGGACTTGTTTGATCAAAGGAAGAACACTGCAAGCACATCAAGCAAAAGACAACTTTCAGGCAGTTTTAGCTACAGTGAAAAGGGAAATCAACTAAATGACAAAATTGCTACAGTAACTGGCACTAGATGACAAAACAGGGAAAAGACAAGGAATGTATTTTTAAATTGCTAGATATTGTGGGGTAGGTGAAACCCTAATGTAATTGAATCTGATCCACTCATTGTAATTGAATCCTATCCATTCATTTGGGCTTTGGAAAACTATAAATAGGGGCTTTCCCCTCATTTGTAAGTGTTGGAGAATTGATGTAAGAGGCATTTGCAACAATAGAAGACAACATTGCATGATTTTATGGATGTTATCTTTGATTTTTCTCATCTTGCATGCATGGTTCTTCCTTCCATGTCAGTTTTAATGTTAGTTTTTTGAATGGAGGTGATAATGGAAATTGCTGTTTTGGTATTTGATGAGCTTTCAGTCCATACTTTTAGCACTTGTTGATGACAAGCTGCTGTGCAAAGTTAGCCTGGGTTCCTTTACTCCAATGCTACAACTTAGTTCAATTGCATGTTCATGATGTGCATGTGCAATCTGAAAATCAGCAGTCCTTAGAAGATTGCACTGGTTTTGTGCAACTGTAGGTTTCTCTTGGCCAAGCAAAACCCAGTTTAGGAAGCCTGTCTACTATAGCAGCCACCATTGTTACTATTCATTCTTTGCTTAGGATTAGAATAGCTTTCTTAACCCTTCTCCTTTTTGCTATTTCTTTTAATCCTTGGTTAGAGTAAGACCCAAAGCATCACCGTGAAGCCAAATAAGATGAACTTGATGAGTTTTAGCTTGTTGTTTTGAGTGGACATCCATTGTTCATTCACTTTCAACACTTTGAAACTGCATTTGCAAACCCAACTTCCATGCTTTGTAACTCATCCGTAAGTCCACCTTGTGATTCTAGAAAATCACATCAAACTACTGAGGTATCTAAGCACTATCATGACCTAACATTTGAGAGACCTTGGGATAGTGTTCTGTAATCTGATTGTGGAAGATTGTCTTTCAAGAGAGGTAGTGCACCTACGCACTGCTTGTGTTGAAAAGTGCATGAAAAACACATCAACAGTTAGTATACTCCAACATCTCAACATCAACATATAAAATATAATGTCCGCGTGAATCAAGGTTCTCAAAAAATCCAAGAATGGGAAATCCTTGGGGAAGAATGCCAATGCAAATGGATAGATACAAACAACTTGATTTTGATGGTATTCTTAGATACCCCAATCAAGTCTTCAATGAGGTAAATTATGTTGGAAGTTACTATCATTGATGTCAATATTTATGGTTATGTTGTTCTAATTGATGTAAACACTAAGTATATTGTTGGAAGTTGTTCTCATTTATGTCTAGATGGTTGTCATTATTGATAATGCTTGAGGAGATTGTTGGCACTTGGTGTCAACATTGATTATTGGTTTTCATTATTTGACAACATTTGAATTGTGATTTCATTGATATTTATATGTTATATTGAATAATTTCATGGTTGGATGCCATGCCTTATAATTGAAAAATTTCATGGTTGGATGCCATGTCCTTTCAAAGAAGAAATAATAATTGTTAATGTTCAATAGAGTTTATTCTAATGATATATTCATGAGTATTAAAAGAATGAATAATAATATTGAGATTTTGTTGAAGGTATGTAGTATGCCTTATGATGTTTTCTGATGTTCTTGATAATGAATGTGTTGTTGAAAGGAAGTGAATGTCTCCAAAAGATGGCTAAATGTTTCTTATTCAATAAATTTCATTGAAGTTCTTCTAGGAGAATGCTCTACATTCTCCTATTGTTGAAAATCTAGTCTTGCACTTTTTATTCAATGTTAATGCATTGTGCACATTGCACTCCCATCTTTTCAAGTCACCTATATTGTCAAGGAGAATTCTATGAGGTGCAAAAATTTGGTAGTGTTGTTTGTCATCTAGACTTGACTGAGAAATGCTCCACATTCCTCCACATTGATGTCTCTTCTCCTATGACTTGGTTGAAATTCTCTCAATGTCTATTTAGTGTCTTGGTTCTAATAAGTGGCCTACAAGTTGTTCTACTAATGGTGCATCATTCAAATATATTTTCCTTATTTCCTAAATAAAGTTTTCTATATATGTTTGAGTTGCAGTGGCTCTTGTTGGCATGAAAAAATGAAATAAGTGTATGGAAGTGATTTTGAATGTTCAAGAAGCATCCCTATGTGATCCACATATTGGTAATTAGCTACTTTGGTACTACATTATGTCTTGAATTGGATTTATAGGTTACTTGTAGATACCTGGCTGATAGGGCTTGTTCCTTTACTTGTGCCAGTGATTGGGGGTCTATTCTAGTAATAAAAGATGTGATATGATAGATTTGACTCCTGACCTATCCTTTTTGGGACCCCATCATGTAAACTCAATTAAAAAAGTGTTTATGGGCTGATAGGTTATGTTCTTGATTTCATCCACATGTTTGTTTGATTATGAATTTGGTTGATGTGTGCTTGCATGGAAATAATTTTGGATAAAATTGAAAGAAGTGTTAAATATTGTATTAATCTTCTCTATATTTAAGATAGGATGACATTATGCTTTGGTGGTCAACCATGTTGAATTCATTGTTTATTCTTTTCCTAGCTAACCTTATTGATTATTTGAAGAATTATAGTGGATATAAATGCAAGATCATTTCAATTTCAATTGAGTGGTGGAGTGTAAAAGTGAAAAGAAGTCTATGTGTGAGCTGCATTGAATATTCATTAGAGATAGTTCTAAAATATTGTGAAAGAAAAGTTGAATTATGCTTGAACATCTCAATCAACAAAGAGTTTTATTTGTAATCTTTGTAATTACTTTTTTCACATTGTGTTTTTCTTTGAGATATTGAATTTCATTAGGTCTCAATATCTTTCTCCTAAATTTGGTTGGTAATTCAATGCTATAATTCCTCGTTTCTTTCTCTAAGGCAGTGAGAATTCCTACAATTATTTTTTGTAGTGAGCCTTATATTGTGAGTTAACTCTCACCATGGTTTTCCCTCATTAGGTTTTCCACATAAATCTAGTGTCTCCTTGTTCATGTGTGTGTTCGCTATTTCCATCGCTTTGTTGCTACTATATCTTTCATTGGTTAACTTTTTTGAAGGTGTTAAAGATTATAATTACTACAATATTATATTTTACTTCTCTCCTTAAAGTTCTATATTTATATATTAAAGGAGTTAGAATTGTTCTTAAAGTTTCAAGTTATATAAGGGGTTATGTTTTGTGTAGATTGATTCAACCCTCCTCGCTCTCAATATCTAGAGGTGTTCAACAATTGGTATAAGAGCCAAGTTCCTTTGAAGAATATTAACAACTTAAGGAAAAGATATGGGATGGTACATGATGGTTCTTACAAAGGTGCTAAGCTTGATGGGACTAATTACACCTACTAATAAATGAGGATGGAAGGACAAATATACTCTCTTGGGTTTGGTGCTTGGTAGTTAGTTAAAAGTGGTTATGTTGTTCCTACTACTCCTATTATAGATCCTACTAAAATAAAATTATATGAATGTAATATTAAAGCTGAGAATGTTGTTCTATGTGGATTAGACTATTTTAAATTATTAAATGTGATGAATCATAATTCTACCTAGGATGCTTGGCAGAAACTAAGTAGTATTTATGAAGGAGACACTAAAGTAAAGCAAGCGAAAAATGCAAATCTTCAAGATCAGATTTGAGACTATATGCTCCAATTCAAGAGGTTGTTATTGGCATTACTATTCTTGGTGGAGAAGACAAAGAAAGTGAAAGTTTGAAGAAAGTTTTGAGATCTCTTCCAAAATATTATAGTCATAAAGTGTCTACCATTGAAGAATACAAAGACTTGAATTAATACTTAGTAGAGGAAATTTTTGGTACCCTTACTATCTTTGAGATAAGAAATTTTGATAAAGATGTTCCAAAAAGAGAAGCTTCTTTCAAAGTAAAAAAAATATTGAAGAGGCTCAAGATCAAAATGAAGACTTTGATGATGTGGAAATTAATTTTATGATAAGAATAAAAAAAGGTAATAGAAATTATAAAAGTAAGTTACCCTTTAAATATTTCAATTGTGTAAGAATAAGTCATTTTGCATCTAAGTGTTCATATAATGAATCAGTTGATGATAACAAAAGAGAGAAAATAAAAAAAAGTTTATACTCTAAGGATGTCAGCTGCTCCTCTAAGATGATCATAATAATATAAATTATGATCCATATTCATGGATTTGAATGGAAAAAAAACAATATTGATGAATGAAAAAGGTCAAGTACCTTGCTAAAAAAAAGACTAGTGAAAGATCTATGGTAGTATAGACTGCTTTTCATGCAAAGGAAGAAGCCAATTCCTGAGCAATTGTTAGTGGTTATTCTCATCACATGAATGGTGATATGAGTAATTTCATCAGTCTTAAGAAGGTTAATGGTGCAACTGTTAAGATTGGCAATCACATTCAACACAAATTTGTGGAAAAGGAGATATAACAATTGATGTGATGGCACCTTCAAATTTGTAAAATTTGAAGTGCCCATTTTGAACCCTAAATAATTTTGTTCTATCTCAAACCCTTGTTACATTTGAATGTAGGGTTTTTATCTGAAGTTTTAGGTTTTTATTCATTATAATTGCTTGTAATATTCTATTTGGTCATTAAATTCATATTGCTAGTTTCTAGACATTTTAAAATTCTCTTATGTCTATCAATGTTGTCAAGTGACCAGTCCCTCTCACCTAGGTATGAATTTTCCATCTTATAAGGTTAAGTAGAGGGCCTTTTGGCCTTTACATACTTTTCATTTCATAAATTATAATTTCTTGATCCCATTTTCTCATGTCATCCTTGATGGTCCCTTTCATTAGAACAACTTAAGTACATGTGCTTAGGGTTTTTGCTTAAGTCTCGATGGTCATCTTACTTTATCACTCATTGCTAATTTCTTCAGAAGTGCATATTTTGAATTTGTGACAAGCGATGAAGCAATATTTCTTTGATATTTCTCATCGTAAATAGCTACTAGAGCTCTTAAATTGAATGCGCAATGAGTGATGTTCATTGAGGGATCACTTATCACTAATGGCTTTTAAGCCTTTAGTATTGTAATAGCAATGAGCGATTCCTTGACCTTATGTTATTTTTCACATATCACGAATATGTTTTAAATGCTAAGTTCCACATTAGCGATACATGATACAAATTGTAACTATGTAAATCCTCTCATCCCCAATTGCTTCCAAACTATATGAGAAGAATTAGTGATGAGTGATAGCCTTATGTTTTTATCTCTCATCGTGGATTCATTGTGGAGTTTAAGTTCCAAATTGGCAATGAGTGATGGTATTCTCTGAAAGGTTTCTTTTGCTAATATGATAAGATATTATGTGCGATGTATCTTGTACCAATGATTTTCATGTAGGTGTACATTTCTAAATTTGATTTCTTCACTACATCACCCATCACTAATAGGAGCCTAGCTATAAAATTTGAATTGGTGATGCATGATGGAAAGATGAACATGATTAGAGATGGGCCATAGATCCAAGGGATGAGATTTCATCACAGGGATGTTTACATCACTGATGAGACCAATGAAGGATGAGATGCATTTGTGATAGGAGATGACTATTGATGGAATAAGAAATGTGGTAGGATCCTAAGGATTTTGCAAAGAGAAAAAAGGAAAGTAACGAGATGATTGGAGAACCATTGATGTGGTTTTAAAATAGGATGATCCAATGGACTAAACATCTTTGCATCAATAATTTCATCACTGATTACAACCTAAAATTTGGGGAAGATCAACGATGAGTGATGAAGTGTATAAGGAAATATTCCCTCTAAAAAACTCACTTGTCTTATGCACTTCATCGATATTAATGAAGGAGCATAGATTAGGTTGGAGATACATGATAATTGTAAGATCACATAATATTTATCAAGATTAGAGAAGAACGTGGCAACATTTGAGAAGGAATCATCATTTTTTTAGGAGCAAGTTTCTAATGGTTGAAAAATGATTCTCATGGCCACCTTAGATGAAGTTTTAATGGTTTTAAGATCAACAAACCAAATTCAAGGTTGAGCTGTTAAGTTATCAACTCACTCATGCGAGGAGTTCTTGAATTATTAATTTTGCATGCTCCAATTTTTTATTTAATGCAAGTCGATTTCTATTCATTTTCATAATCCTTCCAATCTATAGTGAATGTAAGACGAAGTGTTAAGAGGAGTGAGAGGTTTGTTTTTCCTGAGTTGAATATTCTTGTCCTAAGTTGATTTCAAATTGGGTTCTTTGGTCTGGTTAGTAATTTCTCTACTGGTTTGGTTACAATTGTCTAGGTTGTAGGTGTGTTTCCCTATAGCTTTTCCTTGAATTGTTAAATTCTTCTTGTTCTAGAAATGGGGGAAACTGGTGTGACAATTCATCCTGTTAGGAGGTCTAGCTGACTCAATGTATTTGAGTATCATAAGGATATAACTAAGTAGGAAGCCTAGACTTCTTTTGAGGTTTCAAAGGGTAAAAGGAGGGCTAGAGGTCATAAGAAGTCAATTTTGTAGAGTACGTACAACTTGAGAAAAAAAACCATTCCAGGAGAAATGGTTAAGTTCAAAGGAAAGGAACTAGCTCAACTAGTGAAGAAGGCTAGGAAAAAAGAGAAAAGTCATAAGGACTACTTGGGTAAATAAAATTCTCCAATTGTTCTTTTTGATACTCCTTTGGATACTGAAGGTGATACTGATTTAGGATATGGATAGTACCTTCTTTCTCTGGTGCCATATGGGAGCTCTGATGGCAATGTGGTGATAGTCCCTCCAATTTCATTGAGGACAAGGAGCAGATAGGCATTCTCTGATGTCAACGACTCTGAATAGGGTCACCACTTTGTTTTTGTTTTTGATGACACCATGGTCTTTGCATAGGAGGTATTTGTTTTAGTTTTTCCATGGTTTGTCTTTTTCTCTTCCATGTTGATGTGGAAGTCCTTCAGCTGATATGATACATAATATTTTTTGTTTCAACATTGAATGTGGTGATAGTGACTAATGGTATCCTACACATGTATTTTTCTTTTTGTCCTCCCATGTTCCCAAATTATTGTGTAAGATACCAGCTAGGGAGTTCTTCGAGGAATCAGTTGAAATTTGGTTTTTGAAATGAACTAAAATGAAAATGAAATTTTAATTCAATTGGATGCTTGTTGCTCCCCTATTTATAAATCGTATTTCATGGCTAATGTAAGAGAGTTCAAATTTTTTGAGTCCAAAATAGGTCAAGCAGAATACTATGCTCTTAGAGAAAATATAATGTAAATAGATACATTAGCAAATATATTAGAGGGTAATCTAGGGTGAAAGTTATATTGTATGAAGATTTTAAATATGGTTTTACAAAGTAAATATCAGCAATGGAAATAATGTTAGTTTTAAATATTGCTCTCCTTTGTATCTTTATTCTAAATTATGAATGAAGTTATTTAAAATAATTTTGTTTGTCTTCTATCATTTGCATTGAATGGATGAGTTTGTTTTTTGCTTCGGTTCAATGAATTGATTAAATGCTAAAATGAGGTTATCAGTTTATAGGAAAGGGATATAGGATTTGGTAAGGAATGTTTTGAAACATAGTGAGTTAGATGTTACAAAGTGGCATACTAATAGTCCATTAATTTTTTATTTTTAGTCATAATTGTATTACTGATTGATTGCAAGTTATGATACCATTTTTCCCTCAGATAGGGCACTGATTTTTTTATTAGTTTATCTCATGGCCAACTAAGCTAGTAATTAATCTATCCTAAGATTCAAGATGAACACAAAGTCATAACATATTCTAAATTACACTTCCCCAAATTTCAGTATGTAAACGGATTCCCTGAAACAAATGGCACTTACACCTAAGGTCTACCAAGCCTTTGATGAAATGAGTTTCTTGAGGAAATGCATCTATGTGAGGAAATTCTCTTGACCACATTAGAGATATTATGAGCATGCATAGATTACCCTCTTGGGTCTCACAGAGCCCAAATAGAAGAAGTGAGGTACTAAGTACTTTACTTAAGTGTTGGAAAATCCTCAACCTTGCTGATGATTGAGTTGTAGAAAATTCATAGGTAAGGATTGAGATTAAGTTTGGTTCTTAAAATATCACCAATACAAATGGAAACTCCGCTAGGGAGCATCAAAAGAAAATCAATTTAAGAAGATTCAAAAGAATAAATGACTGGTTCAAAAGTTGAAGAAGTTCCAGATCTACAAATTGATTTGTAGCAGCCCCAAAATCAAAAAATTGTGAAGTAACTCTATTGGAAGAACTCAGAGAAATATATGCTTACTTCAAGTGTTTTCCTCTTATTGAAGAGGTGGTGACTCTGCTCTACAATTTATACATGTGAAGGGTTGTTGTTTGTTATTATAACCTAAAAGTTCTCTATTCAAATTTGCAACAACTAGAGGTGTGAAGGTACATGGTTCTCTACATATTTTCATTTGCTTAACCTATCATATTCAATGCAATTATTGTTCCATTTAAAGTGTTTGTCTATGTGTTCACAAATTTGCTAGTATGGATGGTTAGAATGAATTTGTATATCCTAGGGATTTCTATCCATTTGTATTATCATATGTTTCAGTCCTACACTACCATCATATTAGAAACTATCCTAGTAATCCTTCATATTGTCATGGTTATGATTATGCACAATTAGTTATACCTAGATTTGCATGTATCTATGGATTATCAAAGGGAAATAGCCATGCCATTAGAAACCTTGATAGATATTGTCAAGAAGTTTCAGAAGTTTGATAATCCTCAAATAGTTGAAACCCCAAAGTACAAAAACCCAAGTGTGAACAAGCCCAAAATAAGGCCAAAATGGAAAGTTGTGTTTAAAAGGGGGAATTAAAGAGTTGAAAAAAAGGCACCTGGTGGCTATACAAGCCCAATTAAGAGATAATCATACTAGATCTACTAGCCAAATTGTTGCACATTTTGTCAATTCTATTGACTCATTGTATGACCAATTATACTTATCATGGATTGATTCTAAGGTTAAGAGTATGCCATTAAGTAGATGCCTAGATTTAATGGATACAATGTGTGTGAAGGAGATGCACATGTCCAAAGTTTTTGTAGCTTCATATATAAACATTCATTTAGAGATTAGGATATGTGGATGAGATTTTTTGTCAGATCTCTTGAAGCTAGAGCTAGGGAATACTACTTAAGTTTTCTTGAGAAGTCCTTTTCATGTTGGGATACACTAGTGGATGCTTATAGAAAATAATTTTCAAAAGAACTTGCTAACCTTGTCACAAGGTTAAAGTAGCTTAAGAAACAAGATGAAGAGTGAAGAATTTCTTTTAGTCACAAACTTGTTGTTGCTCTTTCACTAATCCCTAAAAATTTTAGACCTAGTACCTCAAATTGCATTCATATGTATTTTGAAGCTTTTGAGGAGGGATCTAGTGCACTATTAAAGGATTTTAGAATAATGAGTATGCAAATGGCTTACACATGTTTAGATAATATGGAAAAAATGAGGAATAAATATGTGCAAAGTCTGATGTCTTCAGTTGTGGGTAAACATGCTAATGAAATTAGCAGCTGTATGAATACAAATGATCAAATTTTTTTAGTTTTAGATACAAAAAAGTACATACTTGAGAATGAAGAAGTTAAGAGTGATGCAATGTCTACCATTGATGTTCATAATAGTCAAAATGTTTGTATCTATCCTCAAGAAGATGTAAATGACCAACTAAATTATGCTACTCACTCCAATGATGAAATGAAAAAGGATGTAGATTGCAAACATGATAGCCCAAAGGTAAGTAAGAATGAACAAATGGACAACCTGTCCTCTATGACATATTGTAACCATGCTTTTGAAAAGGTTGTTAGCAATTCAATCTCCTATGATTGGGAAAAACTAGTTTGTGATCAGTCCATTGAGTTTTTAGATTTTGATGATTGTGATATCATGGTATACCCTAATTTACAACTTGGTAGTGTATATAGTTCTAGTGGAAGTCAAGGAAAGGAATTGGTTGCAAGAATGGATCAAAACAATGGTCTATTAAGCAGTGAATAAATTTCAAATATGTTGACCACTGAATATAAAAAATATACACATGTGAGTAACCCTCACCTATTGTGTATCGCTCATATTGATTTTGACAATGATGATAACCTCCACTATGTGAGATATGATGCATGGGTATCTGATCTTCCTTCCAGTTATGAACTAGTTGGTCAACATGGTGATAATGTGGGTAATGACAAACAACCATTTTATTTTATTGATGCATTGTATGATGAGTATGAAAGTGTGTAGGATGATGCAAGCTCATAAACTTGTTTTGATGAGTTAGAAATAGTAGATAAGCATGAATTTTGTATATCTGATCAGATAAATTTTGAGAATTTTAATGAAAATTTGGATAAGTATCTATTTCTTGATTTAGATGAGCCAATTTATGAGTCTTTTCAGGTGGATGTGGAGGCTGATTTCAAATAAAAAATAATTATCTTTTTAAACCAGAATTGCTCACTTTTGAACAAGCTATGAATGCTGAAGATGTTGATATGTTATGCTCATAAGATATCAAAGTGAGTCAGGATGAGGATAGGTTAGAGATTCTTGATGATTCTCTACACCAACATGATGGGGCATAGTAACAATATGTGCCAATTTATGAGTGTATCTCTTTACATACACCTAGAGATAGTTTGCATGATGTGCATAATATTTTGATTAGTTATTATAACTGTTTCACCTTTGACATACAAACTAACAATTATATTGAGCTTGATAGTACCAGCCATGTGGAAAAACATGAGTGCTGCTATTTTTGGCTGGACAAAATTTTCATGAAATGTGGCAACATGCAAAACATTGAAGAAGATTGTTTTCAGCTTGACATTGATCCATATGATAAATATCATAAGTTGTTACCACATGATAATCAACATTTCAAGAATATGCTTAAATTTTAGATGATTGGTAACTGTGAATTTGTTGATAATGTTTTATACGCTGAGTTGTTAGGAGATGCTAGCATGTTTAATTAGGCATATTGCAGTGATGTTTTTAGATTAGCTTCAATGAAATGTGATGAGAACTTTGTCTATGACAGAGGTAAGAAGATACCTATATTTTTTCATGGCTTGGGGCCATCATATATGTTTTGACTTGTCAAACTAGAGCAATTGGGGGGACATGAATTTTTGAATCTATCATCCAATGAAGTAGGCACTTGGTCTACTTCTTCATAGGATCTAAATTCTTGCTATGCCCATAAGGGGAATACATCCTCAGTTAGAGCCACTGATGACACCTTCAAATTTGCAAACTTGGAAGTGCCCATTTTGAACCATGAATAATTTTATTCCATCTTGAACCCTTGTTACATTTTGATATAGGGATGTTATCTAAGGGTTTAGGTTTTTATTCATTATAATTGCTTATAACATTCTATTTGGTTGTTGACTTCATATTTCTAGTTTCTAATCATTTTAGAATTCTCTTATGTCTATCAATGTCATCACAAATAGCTTTTAGAGCTCTTAAATCGAATTCAAGATGAGCGATGTTCCTTGAGGGATCACTTATTGCTAATGGATTTTAATCCTTTAGTGTTGTAATAGCGACGAGTGATGGATCATCCTTATGTTCTAGATATGTTTTAAATGTTGGGTTCCACATTAGCGATATGTGATACATATTGTAACTATGTAAATCCTCTCATCGCTAATTTCTTGCAAACTGTATGAGGAGAATTAGCAATGAGCGATAGCCTTATGTTTTTATGGCTCATCACAAATTCATTATAGAGCTTAAGTTCCAAACTGGCGATGAGAAATGGTGTTATTTGAAAGGTTTATTTCACTAATATGATAAGATATTATGTGTGATGTCTCTTGTACCAATGATTTTCATGCAGGTGTACGTGTCTAAATTTGATTTCTTCACATCTCTCGTCACTGATAGGAGCCTAGGAGAAAAATTTGAATTGGCGATGCGTGATGGAAGGATGAACATGATCATAGATGGGACATAGATACAAGGGATGATATTTCATCATGGGGATGTTTACATCACTGATGAGGTTGATGAAGGATGAGATGCATCCATGATAGGAGATAAGTATTGATGGAACAAGTAATGTGGCAAGATCCAGAGGATTTCACATAAAGCAAAAAGGAAAGTAACGAGATGACTGGAGAACCATTGATGTGACTTTTAAATGGGATGATCCAATGGACTAAACATATTCACATCAATAATTTCATCATTGATTACACCCTAAAATTTGGGGAAGATCAGCGATGAGCAATGAAGTGTCTATGGAAATATTCTCTCTAAAAAACACACTTGTCTTATGTACTTCACCGATATAAATGAAGGAGCACTAATTAGGTTTGTGATACATCCTAATTGTTAGATAGCATATGATTTATCAAGATTAGAGAAGAACGTGGAAAAATTTGAGATAACATGACTATTTTCTAGGAGGAAGTTACTAATGGTCAAAAAATGATGCTCATGGAAACCTTAGATGAAGTTTTAATTGTTTTAAGATCAAAGGCCCAAATTCAAATCCAAGCTATTAAGTTATCAATTCACTCACGTGAGGAGTTCTTGAATCATTAATTATGCATACTCTAATTGTCTATTTAATGTAGCTTGATCAATATTCATTTTCACCATCTTTCCAGTCTACAATGAATGTGAGGAAAAGTGTGAAGAGAAGTGAGAGGTTGTTTGTTTTTCCTGAGTTGAATATTCTTGTCCTAAGTAAGTTGATTTCAAATTAGGTTCTTTGGTATGGTTAGTAATTTATTTGATAGGTTAGGTATAATTGTCTGGGTTGTACATTTGTCTCCCTATAGCTGTCTTGAATTGTTAAATTCTTCTTGTTCTAGAAATGGGGTAAACTAGTTTGATAATTCAACTTGTTAGGAGGTATAGCTGACTCAATGTATTTGAGTATCATGAGGATATAATTGAGTAGGAATCCCAAGCTTCTCTTGAGGTTTCAAAGGGTAAAAGGAGGGCTAGAGGTCGTCAGAAGTCAATTACGCATAGTACATACATCTTGAGAAAAAAAACCATTATTGGAGAAATGGTTAAGTTCAATGGCAAGGAACTGGCTCACCTAGTGAATAAGGGCAGGGAAAATAGAAAATTCATAAGGCCTACCTGGGCAAACACAATTCTCCTATTGTGCTATCTGACACTCCTTTAGATGCTAAAGGTGATACTAATTCAGGATATGGCTGGTACCTCATTTCTTTGGTGCCATATGGGATCTCTACAATAAAATAATATGACATTAATTTTGATAATTTTTTAAATATTAGTTCCTCTCAAGCCATGAGGGATATACCTAAGATCAGAAAGCCTACAAAAATTATGCATAAGGAATGTCAGATGGGAAAGAAAAAAAATACTAGTTTCAAAAGAAAGGAGTGATCTCTCTCAATTCCATTGGATCTAATCCATATTGATCTATGCGGACCCACAAAGATAAGGATTCAACAAGCTGAAAGGTACTTTATTTTTCTTGAAGATAATCACACTAGGATGACTTGGGTGAATTTCTTAAAAGAGAAATTAGAAGCCTTTGATAAGTTTTATATTTTTAAAGAAAAAGTTAAAAATGAAATGAATTCTAGAATCAAATTTTTAAGGTCAGATAAAGGAGGTGAATTTACCTTGAATATGAATTTGAAAAGTTTTGTCAAGATCATGGAATTAGGAGAAATTTTTCTTCTCTTAGAATCCCTCTCAAAAATGGGGTGGTTGAATGAAAAATTAGAATTGTGCAAGAAATATCTAGAACAATGATGAAAGATTCTAACCTACTAGATGTGTATTAGAAGGAATCAGTTCATACTACTATCTACTGACTCAACAGAGTGTAGTTGCAGGTCAAAAAAAAAAGACCCCTTAAAAGCTATGATATGGAAGATCACCTAGTATTAAATATTTTACTATTTGGAAATAAATGCTACATCAAAAGGGATGAAGGTGATCTTGGAAAGTTTGATTCTAGATGTGATGAAGGAATCTGTCTTGACTATTATACTAGAAGCAAGGCATACAAATGCTACAATTAAATATTAGGGAATATTATTGAAAGTACAAATTTTGAATTAGATGAATATATGTGGTAGATCTCTCATGAACTTGAAGTTTCAAGATATGATATGCTTCCCTTGATTGAATAAGAAGAAGAAGAGACTCAAGAGAAAGAAAAAAAGGAACCTAAACAAGTGAAGACTCCCAAGCCTCTAGCTAAATATGTGTAAATGAATAATTTTTTGGATAAAATCATTGGAGATAAGAATGAAGGTGTGTTGAACAAGAGGATGTTTGCAAGAGTAATGAGCAAGTGAAAGTGTGTTTGTTATCAATAGTTGAGCCCAATAACTTTGTGAATGACAAAAAATATGATAATTAGATAAAAGAAAAGGAGGAAGAACTAAATCAAATTAAAAAGAATCCAAGTTGGGAAATGGTTCCTAGATCTACTAATAAGAATGTGATAGGAACAAAGTGAATGCTAAAGAATAAGTTGAATGAGGAAGTGTTGGAAATACAAGGGTAGACAACTGAGATTGGGGGGTGAATCAATTGTCACAGAAATTAAACTTATTAAACTTATTCTTAGATCTGATGTATAAAAATGAATGAATAAATCATCATCACATCAAAAACACACATAACACAAATCTTTTTTTTACGTGGAAACCATGTTAGGGGAAAAACCACAGTGGAGATTAGTCCACAAGATTATACTTTGTTAAAAGTATAAAGGAATTATAAATGGGGAATGCACATGCATTTAGACACATTGCCTAGAGCTTACTGCTCAAATACGAAAAGGCTTGCTGCCCAAAGGAAGACACACTTTCTTATAGAAACATTCGGATTACATCCACAAGATTTTGAACTAAGAAAATAGCATCTACTAATTCCTGATTACAGTTTGAGTTAAGCACATAAAATATGCTCACTCTTCTTCACACTTTACTTCTTCCTTCGAATGATTAGAACATTATTCACACATAGAACTCACACACCACTAAATCACATGCATTCAAATGGTATAAAGAATCACACATATATATCTGCAACTAAGAAAAAGATCATCTACATGTCGACTTTAACAAAATATAAAACATGTACAAATTGTCAGCTGAATTCAATAAACAATTTTCAATGCACACCAACCAATGCTAGCCACAACATAGTGAAGGCCCAAAAAAATCCTCGCACACCAAACACCTCCAAAAATTATGCCTCAAAGATCCACAACACGCTACAATCACCCTATCGACCATGATCATGAAAAACATTAAATCACAAAAGAAAATCACCAATCGTGAGCAAAATGATCAATGTAGACGTACAACATAGATAAAGCATGATATAGAAACATCCATGAGAATCATGAATCACCAAAGAAGGATCCAAAACAACTCAACTTACTAGAATCATATCATTTTCTTTCAGGAACACCAACTGAAGCAACAAAAAATTGTTAGAACACAAATACTCATAACTCGATCAAATCTTCATGCAAATATCTGAAACTTTACGTGGATAAACAAGATATACTAAAAAAAAAACCCTTTAGTCCAAAACCTCTAATCAACAATATACTGAGCTAGCCAACAAGTTGAACTTCACTACACCACTAATAACCTGCAACTTATTTTATTACAATTTTTTCAATATCCTCGACATATAAAACCTTAGAGACATTAATGCCAATAATGTTGAAATCAGTGACAACCACATATCAGCAATGTCCAACAATCTCCCCCTTTGGAATTGATGGCAACACATGATGTGAAAAACACCATCAATGCAATTATCTCTTAGCACTTTCTTCCCCTTAGATTTTGACTCTTCTCCCTAGATAATTCATAGTTTTTCACATGACTCTTCTCCCCCTTTGAAATCAATGAAAAAGATACACATTATCTTTCTCCATACAAGCTTCGAACCACATATTTGAACATCTAACTACTCCCCCTAAGTAGCAACCTCCACAACATCAATCTAGATCAAGATATAACTATGAAATGCACGAATTGATGCAATTCAATGCATCTTAATTCTGATTAGGAAGGGTAATCACCCCTAGCTTCCCTCTGAGATACTCAAAAGTATCCTTAGTCAAGGGCTTGGTAAAGATATCTACAATCTATTCCTTAGTGGGCACATACTCCAATCTAACTTCATTTTCACTCTCCTCCTCTCTCAAAAAGTGAAACTTGATAAATATATGCTTGGTTTTTGAATGCAACATTAGATTCTTAGAAATGTTAATTACACTTGAATTATCATAGAATATAGCAATAGGTTCATCATACAAAACTCTAATATCTTTGAACATCTTTTTCATCCCCAATACTTGAGTACAATTGTTAGCAGTAAAAATGTATTATGCCTCTGTAGTAGATAAATAAATGACATTCTACTTCTTACTTAACAATGAAATCAACTTATTTCCCAAGAAAAATGAACCACCACTAGTACTCTTTCTATCATTCACATCTCCTGCCCAATCAACATCAATAAAAGCACTCAAAGTAAAGTCATCTTCTTTAGGATACCATAGGTAAAAATCAATTGTCCCCTTCAAGTATCTAAAAATCCTCTTAACAGCTGTCACATGAGGTTCCGTAGGATCAACTTGAAATCTGGAAATAATGCATACAACGTTCATGATATCAGGTCTAGTTTGAGTCAAATAAATCAATCCACCAATCATGGATCTATATCTAGTCTAGTTTGCTTTAGGAGAATCATCATCTTGTGTTAACTTACATCTAATCACCATAGGTGTACCAATTGGCTTTGAATCTTCATACCAAACTTCTTTAGCAATTCTTTCACATGCTTGGACTAAGATATAAAGATCCCTTTATCTAACTGAGTAATTTGCAATCCCAAAAATAATTTCATTTCTCCAATCATAGACATCTCAAACTCACTCTACATCTCATCAAAAAAATTCATGCACAAAATACCATCTCCTCCAAAAATGATATCATCAACAAAGACTTCAATAATCAAATCTTTATCATGATCAAGCTTGAAATACAAATTACTATCAGCAGTACCCTTATTAAATCCAAGCTTTAACAAGTACTTGTCCAATCTGGAATACCATGCTCTTGGGGCTTGCTTAAGTCCATACAATACTTTCTCAGCCGACAAATGATATCTCCCTGATCAGTCAATTGAAATCCATCAGGTTGCTCAACATACACTTCTTCTTTTATTTAACCATTTAGAAATGTTGAATTGAAATCCATATGATAAACCTTGAAGTTTTGGTAAGCAACATAAGCAAGAAATAGTCTCACAACTTCAATCCTAGCAATAGGAGCAAAATTTTCTTCAAAATCAATTCCTACCATCTAAGAATATCCTTTACAGACTAATCTTTCTTTGTTTCTAACAACTTCACCTTGATCATTTAGTTCGTTCCGAAAGACCCATTTAGTGCCAATTACATTTTTGTTCTTAGGTCTAGGAACAAGAATCCATGTATCATTCTTCTCAATGTGCATTAGTTCTTCTTACATTGCTTCCATCCAATTTTCATCTTTGCATGCTTCATTGACACTATTAGGCTCAGTCTTTGAAATTAGACAATATTCTTCTACAATTCTTCTCCTAGTTTGGACACCTTTGTTCTTATCACCAATAATCTAAACTTCTGAATGATTTAGCCTTACATACCTCGAAGTCTTAGGATGTTCTTGAAATTTAGGCTCTTGTGACCTCACTTTTGCACTTTCACTAGTTCCTTCCTCTTGATTTCCCTGATTCACTGGAATGATTTGAACTTGATTTAAAGTCTAAACTTTCTTTCCTTTATCTAAACTATCATTTTGATTTTCTAAATCATATTCACAGGTTCTGGATGGTCTAACTATGTCTTCATCAACCTTGACATTAGCACTTTCAACTACTTTCTACAATCTCTTATTGTAGCATCGATAGCCTTTGATTTTAGTAGAATAACCAATAAATATTCCTTCATTACTCCTAGCATCAAACTTTCCTATATCTTCATCTCTTTTGATATAGAATTTACTCGCAAAGATCTTGAAATATCTAACAGTAGGCTTATGACCATACCATATCTCATAAGGATTCTTACCAGTATCACCTTTGACTTGTACCCGGTTGAGAGTGTAAACAACAATACTCACAACTTCTCTCCACTAGATATGGGAAACACTTCCTTCCAACATCAAAGTCCTAGTAGATTCTTCAATTTTCATGTTCTTCCTTTCCACAAATCCATTTTGTTGAGGGGTCCACAGGCATATAATTGTCTCTTTATTCCATGCTCTTCACAAAAAGAATTAAACTCACCAGAAGTGAGTTCACCTCCTCTATCTGATCTCAGGCATTTTATCTTCAAACCTATCTCTGTCTCAACCATAATCTTAAAAATATTGAATTTTTCTAGAGCTTCATATTTTTCCCTTAAGAAATTAACCCATATCATTCTAGAATAAACATCAATAAGTAACATGAAATACCTATATCCTTGTAAACTTTTGACTCTAGAAGAACCACACAAGTTAGCATGCACAAGCTCCAACACTTCATTTGAACAATGTTGTTTTCTCTGAAATGAAACTATAGTTTTCTTTCCTAACTAACATTCCTTGCATATAGTATCGGTAGGTTTTATCAAATTAGGAAGATCTCTCACAACCTGAGTAGAACTTATATTGATAATGTTATAAAAGTTTACATGACACATTCTCCTATGCCAGAACTAGATTTCATCAACTTGAGCAATCAAAAAACTTTTACTAGCAACATTTAGGTGAAAGATATTACCTTTTTGGTAGCTACTGCAATCACATTTCCAGAACTCCCCAATATTCTACATTTTCCATTCTTGAATTGAAGATTGTATCCCTTTTCAACCATCTGTCCAACACTTAAGAGATTATTCTTCATACCTTCCACATATAGAACATCATTAGTATTATGCTTACCATCAAGAGAAATGGATCATATGCCACAACTTACACCAACTTTGTCATCACCAAATCTTACAACACCGCCATCATACTTTTCCAAGCTCACAAACTTACTTTTTATCACCTGTCATGTGATGAGAACATCCATTGTCAATCACCCATTCATCTTTTTCTTCAACTCGGGTAGCTAGGGATTTCTCCACATTTGTGCACTTAGCAGATTCAGTAGGTACAAGACCATTTTCCTTGATAGAATTAAATACCCATTCATCCTCACTTACATTCCCTTTATCATATTCATCCACTTTCTTTGGAATCTAGGCTTGTTAGGTCTTGGCTTAGGAACTCTTTCCAAACACCTTGAGGCAAAATGACCTATCTTATTGCAAGAAAAACATTTAATAGGAAATTTCCCTTTATACTTACCTTTTCCTCTAGCTTCTCTCTTGACAATAAGTGCTTTGAGCTTGTCTAGTTTTCTCTCTTCTTCTTCAATCTATCTCATTTCCTCTTCATACTTGAACACCTTTCTAGAAGAAATTTCACCGAGATCATATCTCTACTTATCCTTCCCATAGATAGTAGCTTTGAATGAAGATTATTTCTTAGGAAGAGAATCACCAAACTCACTTAACTCAAAAGTAGTAAACTTACCAATCAACATGTCTCTAGTTAATTTGTCATAGTCCAAATCTCCTCAATAGCAGTAGCTTTGGGTTTGTATACAGTAGGCAAGGATCTGAGCACTTTAGCAACAATCTCTAATTCTTCCAATGTTCCAACAACACATTTGATATGACACACAAGTTCATTCACTCGCTATATGAAAGAAGTAATGTTCTCATCATCACCCATTCTCAACATTTCATATTTCCCTTTTAGGCTTTGCAGCTTAGCAATCTTCACATGTGCATCACCTTAATACAAAGTTTCCAAGTTTTTCTAGATCTCATAAGCAATCTTCAGATCCACTACATTTGTCATCTCAGAATTAGTCAAAGCACTCAACAATGCTTCCTTAGCCTTGATATTGTACTCAACATCCTTAATCTCAGCTGAAGTAGCAGGAACATTCTGTGGGATGATATATTTATTCTTTGTAATTGTCCAATAAGGTTCACCAATGCATCTCAAATGACACTCCATTTGAGTCTTTGAAAGAGAATAATTTATTCCATCAAATCTCTAACTATCCTTCTTATATGTCAGCATCCCATATCACCTCAAGATATTAAAGTTCTTCTGAGGAACCTGGCTCTGATACCAATTGTTGGCAACACAAGGGTAGACAACTGAGAGTGGGGGTGAATCAGTTGTCACATAAATTAAACTTATTAAACTTATTCTTAGATCTAATGTATAAACATGAAAGAATAAATCATCACATCATAAACAAACATAACACAAAGATTTATTATGTGGAAACACTGTTAGGGGAAAAACTGTAGTGGAGATTAGTCCACAAGATTATACTCTGTTAAAAGTATAAAGGAATTATAAATGGGGAATGGACATGCATTCAAGCACACTTCCTAGAGCTCACTACTCAAATATAGAAAGGCTTACTACCCAAAGAAAGACACACTATCTTACATAAACATTTGGATTACATCCACAAGATTTTGAACTGAGAAAATAGCATCTGCTAATGCCTGATTATAGTTTCAATTAAGCACATAAAATTTTCTCACTCTTCTTCACACTTTACTTTTTCCTTCAAATTATTAGAACATTATTTGCACACAAGACTCACACACCACTACATCACATGCATTCAAATGGTATAAACAATTACACATATATATCCACGACTAAGAATAAGATCATCTACATGTTGGCTTCAACAAAATATAAAACATGTACAAATTTTTGGCTCAATTCAATAAACAATTTTCAATGCACACCAAACAATTTCAGCCACAACATAGTGAAAACCCAAAATAACATCCTCAAACATGAATAACCTCCAAAAATTATCTCTTGAAGATCCACAACATGCTACAATCACCCTATCAGCCATGATCATGAAAAACATGAACTCACAAAAATAAATCACCAATCATGAGCAAAATGATCATTGTGGACATACAACATAGATAGAGTATGATCTAGAAACATCTAAGAGCATCATGAATCACTATAGAAGCATTCACAACAACTCAAGTTACTAGAATCATATAATCTTCTTTCAGGAACACCAACTAAAGCAACAAAAAACTATCAGAACACATATACTCATAACTCGATCAAATCTTCATGCAGATCTCTAAAACTTTACATGGATAAAATAGATATTCTCGAAAACAAACCCTTTAATCCACAAACTTTAATCAACAATCTACTAAGCTAGCCAACAAGTTGAACCTCATTGCACCATTGACAACCTACGACTTATTTTGTTACAATTTTCTCAATATCCTCGACATATACAATGTTGAAGACATTAATGCTAATAGTGTTGGCATCAATGAAAACCACATATCAACAATGTCCAACAAGAAGGAGAAGTAAGAAATAAGGCTATATTATTTTGTAAATGATAGTCACAAGTAGAAGGAATTGACTTTGAAGTGACTCTTTCTCTAGACAAAATGGAGGCTATAAGGATTTTCTTGCTCTTGTTGCTCATAAAAAATTCAAAGTATATAGAATGGATGTTAAGTTATCCTTTTGGAATGATGATATAGAGGAGGAAATTTATATTGAGTATATGAATGGTTTACAGTTATCTAAATATCTTGACATGGTTTTTAGACTCAAAAAGGCTCTATGTTGTCTCAAGAAATATCTCAAATCTTGGTATGCTTTGTTGGACAAGTATCTACTTCAGCAAGGATTTGAGAAAGGTAATACTAACAGTAATCTATACATTAAGGTTTAGGAAGACAAGTTACTAATTGTGGTTATTTATGTCAATGAGATAATCTTTGGTGGAGATGATGATATGTGTAAGAATTTTGTAGAAGAGATGCAAAAATAATTTGAAATGTTAATGATAGGTGAGTTGTCCTTCTTTCATGGTCTTCATATTATTCAACAAGATGGTGGAATTTCAATTTCTCAAGAAAAATATGGAAAGGAAATGTTGAATAATTTTAGAATTGAAGATTCCAAACATGTGGGTACTCCTATGGTGATTGGTTGTCACTTAAGTAAATAAAATGAGTCTGTGGATGTTGATCAGACTCTCTATATGTCTATCATTGGAGGGATACTATACTTAATTGCTTTCAGATCTAATATCATACATTCAAGATGTTTTGTTACCACATTTCAAGAAAATCATAAGAAAACTCATGAAAAATATATGAACAGGATTTTCAAATACCTAGGGTACACTAGATTATGGAATATGGTACAAAATTGATCAAAATTTCTTTCTAAGTGCCTATACTAATGATGATTGGGTAGGTTATGTTGATGAAAAAATAAGTAAAGTGCATTATTTTTGGGAGACAAATTAGTCTCTTCGTTTAGTAAAAATTAGGATTCTATGTCTTCATCCACTACAAAATTAGAATAATTTACTACAACATCTCGCTGCACTCAAGTTATTTGGATGAATTAGACCTTAAAGGATGTGAAAGTAATTATGATGAACCCATTCCTATACTGTGTAATAATACAAGTGCAATTAATATTTTTAAGAATCTAGTAATGCACTGAAGTCCTAAACACATCTCAATTTAGTACCAATTTTTTAGAGAAAAGGTTACATAACATGAAGTTAGAATGGAATATGTGCTTACAAAAGATCAAATTGTAGATATCTTGAAAAGGGAACTTTAAAAGATCAAATTGTAGATATCTTCATAAAGGCACATTCAAAGGATCAAATTGCCCGTCCTTGTTCTCACTAGATGCATAATTATTGTGTCTTTATAGGGGGAGAAATTCATGTCACATATTTTCTCTAGGATTGATGGGTGTTGCCCTCAAATGGAGCTGGTAGTACATGTGGGACTCCTAAAGTCATTATGTAGTTGTTGTGCATAGTTATTTGAAGAAATAGTGTTGTTGATCAAAGGAGGATCATGTGTTGTAGAATATCTTTTTTCCCTTTGTTCTAGAGGCTAGTTAGATGTTGATTATCTTATATAGATGTAATTTTTTCCCCTTTTGTCCTTGATTTCAAAAGGGGAAAGTGAGCAGTTTTTTTTGTGATGAATCCCAAAGGGGGAGATTGTTGGAACTTGGTGTCAACACTAATTATTGGTTGTTTTTTTTTGACAAAATTAAACTTTTCCTTTTATTGATATTGTAGTAACATAAAAAGTAGCCATTTTCCTTGCTTACTTGCATAACTTACACTAAAATTGAAAAAATTGTGTCTTTGACTATTGTTGTAATCTCTTGTAGACATTCACACTATTCTAAGACCTTTATTTAGTTAAATTTTTCTTTAATTTGTCCTTTGCAAGAGTGTTGTGAAGTGTTGTAACAAACTTCCACACTTTTCTAGGACTTGTTTGCTTAATTAATCCTTATTGACCCCTTTATAAATGAAATATGCATAATTTGTACCTTTTTTAGGTGTTGCAAAGTGTTTTAAAGCACTTTCACATTTATTTAGGTGGTCCTAATTCATTAAGGTTAAGTGGAGTTAATAACCCCCCTTTTAGGCCTTCATTTTGACACCTCCCGAGGATCTTTCCTAACAAGCATAAATTAAATATCAAATTATTTCATGGGGAAAAATGTGGTCCTAGTAAGTTAATTTAGGACCCATTCACCATCATGGGTGAATGGGCCCTCTCTTAACATGATCTCCTTTTTTCAGTTGATTTGGAATGGGTTTTTGGCCTTCTTTCAGCTTCCTGAATCTTAGTCCTAGAAACTTAGCCATGACCCATCCGCCACCAATGGTGAATGGGTCCTCCCTTAATGAGACCTTAATTTTTGAATTTCATTGTGGCGGGAATTTAATTACCTTATTTTTTTAATTTCATGGGTCCTCTCCTAGAAAGTTTACAAGAGCATCCTTATAGAAAATTGGAGTCTATTAGAGCATTTCAAGAGAATCTTGAAGGAATTACAAGGCATATTTCAACTCACTATTATAGCAATTCAAGGTCTTATCATCATGTCAAGGGTTTAATGCATTCATGTGTTTGTTGATCAAAGAAGTTAACGTCGCATTGAGGATCTAGTTACAAGCTTAATCCTACATCCAAGATCTGCATTCTTCATGGACACTCCAAGTTTGTTTGAAGATTTATATCAAAAGAAAAAATACAAGGTGACATCATTTAAATCATTACACTTTCATGCTTCATTTCATCATTTGGATTAATTACCTACAACGGGTTTGACTGAGGCAAACCTCCTTTCAAGAGTAAGATTTGGAGTAAAGTTGAAAAATTATCAAAGTTGCAAAGTTGTCATTCAAGGTGAAAGATCAAGAAAAGAACTATACATAACTAAATATTTCCTTCTAAAACTTGATAACAGGGATTTCAAGAGTGTGAACATTAAAGTACAGGATCTTGAAATAAGTTTTCCAAAACCCTAAAAAGACCCATTTACCCCTGAAGGCGAATGAGTCCTCCATAGCTCAAAAATATCAACTTTCTAGCTAGATACACAAATTTTTATGCTCTAAAAAAATTCCTCATAGTTGCTATAACAGTTAGGTTATATTTCTGGTTGTTATTAACATCTTATTTTTCATATTTGAAGTGATATTGGCTTTGAAAAATAAGTGATCTATCTCATATTTGGGATAGATCCTATTTCCACCTTATCATTTTTGGTGAACTCGACCTTTTCAACATTGCACTTTTCTAAAAAATTTGAGTCTTTCATTGAATTTCAAGTTAAAATATTGCATTCATTGCATTTAGATTTGCATTGAATTAAAGTTTCTTCTTTTACATTTAAATCTTGCATATCATATAGGGTTTATATTTGCATTATTTTACACTTCTTAAATCTGAAAAATACAAAAATAAAGTAGTCATTTTGCATCTCATTTAGATTTTAATCAATTACATTTGAAAGTAAAAGCAAAATTGCATTTCAATCTAGGTCTTACATTTCATATTTCTATTGCATTTTTGCATTGAATTACTCGAAAAACTGAAGCTACCTTTCACTATCTGTAACCTAGTATTGAAAGATAAATCTAAGAACTTGCAAATCATTAAAAAACTATTTAAAAAGACCTTACTAAGACCCATTCACCCTTGTTGGTGAAGAAGTCCCTGATCAAGTCTGACCTAAAGCTTCTGGCAACTGAAAAGAGCTTAAAATTCAATCTAAAATCCATAGAAAGATCCTAGAAAAACCTAACCAAGACCCATTCGCCCTTACTAGTGAATGAGTCCCTGTTAGCTACAGATCTGCAATTTTAGGACATTAAAAACTCAGTTTCTAGCATGTATTTGGTCCATTCATCTTGCTATTTCATTTTCTAGATTTTCTATTTCATCAAATGCATTGCATTTAGCTTAAATTGCTTCATTTTAGAACATTGTAAAAATTCAAAGTTGCATCAAAAAATTAAATTTTCAGCTTATTGCATTTTTTAATCAGTAGATTACAATGTTTAGGTCTGAAATTATGAAAATGGAGAACTTCTTAGGTAATGTGTGCAAGTATTTGTTGTCTTTGGTTGATGTTTCATATTGTGTTTTTGGAAATGACCCTAATGAAATTGAACTTATTCATGCTCAGAAAAATCCTAATGCATGCCCTCCTCATGATATTGACATCATTGGAGAAGATGATGCCAACATTAATGAATTCATTAATGATTGCCTTAACAACCTTGAGTCCAATGTATCCTTTTATCCTTCAATGAAACAACCCACACAAGATGAGATGTTTTGACTTTTACATCCTAAAACTAAGTCACAATTTGAACCTAAGTTCCCTACCATAGGTGAACTTGGTTCCTCTAAACAAGTAAATATTCAATCATCATATGTCAAAAAAGTGACCAACACATCAATCAACCTTGAAGAGACATATGGCAAAGGATTCATGATCTTATACAAACAAGGATGTGATACAACAAGTGAACATAACATTCATCAAGTCCTAGAGCAAATACCAACTAAAGAAACCAAAGGGTTATAATATCAAGATCCTTCTCACAACATAAGACCTCCTAAAGAATGCCTAAGGCTTCGTAGTGATGGTATGATAATCTTGGATCCTCCTCTTGATATAAATGTCCTCCTTCCTAAAGAGTAACCCACACCTCCTAAGGATAAATATAATAAAGACAAGATCATCTTAGGGCATCTTGCCCTAATTTCATCTAGAGAAGTTGGTGAATTTAGCAAGTTCAAGAGGCCTTACAAGTTAAATAATCTCAAATTCCCTTATCTGTCACCTAAAAGGGAAAGGAAACTAAAAATAATTCTAAACAATGAACTCATAACATTACCACCAATGAAAGATAGGCTCATCCTATATCCTAAAGATGCAAATGTTTCACATTATTTATACCACATAACTCTTGCACATAGTATTGATGAGTGTCATGCATTCAAATTAGTATTGAGAAAATTTCACTTTGATGGAAATGATTTCCATTGAGTCATTGCATAACATACTCCCCTCTTTCTCCTTACCATGTAATAGTTTTATAATATTAAAACATTCTCACTATTACATGTTTTACACTTATTGCAAATCATTTTCTTTAATGTAAGGAGCTAATTTTCCTCACTTAGCTTAGCTCATTCTTGTCTTGCACAAAGTGGGGGAAAGAATTTGATAGCCTTGTCCTAGTATTTAATTTTTTCTTTGTCCCTTTGGCTAATTTCCCACCTTCCATTTATACTGACCAAGATTGGGAGGAAGATGACCTACTTTAGGTTGAATTTCTTGTGCCTTACTAGTCTTTTTCCTTTTAATTTTTCTTTTTTTTATTGCACATGTGCATAATATTATGCCCCATGGAATCTCATTTGATGTTCCTCTGTCCTTTTGTGCATTCTTCTATATGTATCTTCATTCTTCTCTATGTCATAATCCTTTTATTTTTTCTTGTGTTTTCCTTTTGGGGATGATGCAAGGAGTCGAGACATTTATGTCTCTTCCATGTTGACCCAGAAGCTTTTCCTTTTTATTTTGAATTTTTTCTTGTTTTTCCCTTTTAAGGATGATGCAAGGCATTGAAACATCCATGCTACTTCCATGTTGACCCAAAAGGTTCTTATTTGTTTTCTCTTTCTTTGTGTCATTCTTCTAGTTCTATAAGTATTTGGGGAACGATGATAGTTACATGCTCTATGAAAACATTGTAGCATAGACATACTGACCTCAAATCCATAGATCCCTTATGTGTTTGTGTGGGAAACCCTTCCTTCCTATTAATGACATAGCTTTCTTTGAAAACATATGAATTGGCATAGGGTTTTCCAAGCAAAGCTCTCATGTCTTAGGATCAAAATATTTGGCTACTTTAAAGCAATTAATGAAAGAGATGGTGTAGCAACCACTTTAAAGTGGGGGAAATACAATGATAACATCTTTTGGAAAAAATTCATGGTGTGTTTTTTCTTTATTCCTGTGATAGCTCCTCCTCTTGGTGGTGTCATTGGGTTTTATGCCATCCAAGAGTATACGATTCACTATCATGGCATGATGTTAATGAGGTACCTCATGGGAAATCTAACACCTTGATTTGTCCTCTCTTGGAGACATTAGGCATACTACTCCCTAAGAGGAAGACCATTACATGAATAAAGAAAAATCCCCTTTTGGTAAAATTTTTACATGACATTCAAAACCATTTTACTAAAAGCATTTTCTTTGTGGTTCCCTCTTGAAGTTTATAGGAGGATAACTTCAATATGGTATGAGAGGATAATTTGATTCTCTCATTTACCACCTCGCTGGGATAACTCACCTAGTGGATAGATTGATGTTCCACTACCCCAAAGTGAGCATACATATTTTGGGAAAAACTCACCCCACAGATGACTTGAAGTTCCATTTCCCCAAAGTGAGTAGCATGTGTTATGGACAAACAACCATCACCTCACATTATGTTGAATTGGTTGTGCTTGATCCTTAGTTTTTGTTTTGACCTTTGATAGGGTATGATCATGGATCTTTTTTATTGTTGCATAATTATGTTTCTAGGATGTCTACTCTAGTGTGATTTTGACATGGGGTCATCCTCTCACTAAAGTGGGGGCAAAATGTAGTAACGGAAAAAGTATCCTTTTTCCATGCTTGCTTGGATAATTGACATTAAAATTGAACAAATGGTGTCTTGGAATAGTGAAAATTCACACTATTTTAAGACCTTTATTTAGTTAAATGATGCTTTAATTTATCCTTTCCAAGGGTGTTATGAAGTGTTGTAATAAACTTTCACACTTTTCTAGGACTTATTTACTTAATTAAGCCTTATGGGCCCCTTTATAAATAAAATATGCATAATATATACCTTGTTTATGTGTTGTAATGTACTTTAAAGCACTTTCATATTTACCTAGGTGATCCTAATTCATTAAGATTAAGTGGAGTTATTACCCCCCCTTTTAAGCCTTCATTTTGACACCTCCCAAGGATCTTTCCCGATAGGCATAAATTAAATATCAAATTATTTCATGGGAAAAATTTGGTCCTAGTAAGTTGAGTCAGGACCCATTCACCCTTGATGGTGAATGGGTCCTCTCTTAATAGGACCCCAATTTTTTAGTTCATCTGGAGTGGGTTTTTGACCTACTTTCAGCTTGTCGAAGCTTTGATCTTGGAAACTTAGCCAAGACCCATTCAATTTTGGTAGCGAGTGGTTCCTCCCTTAATGAGACCCTAATTTTTGAATTTCATTCTAGTAGGAATTTAGTTACCTTTCTTTCCAAATCTATTGATGGCCTTACTTCTTTGAATTTCGGGGTTAATCTCCTAATTTAGTATAAATAAGGGGTTAATTCACATTGTTTCTCCCAGCAAGTTTACAAGAGCATCCGTAAAGAAAGTTGGAGTTTATTAGAGAACTTCAAGAGAATTTTCAAGGCATTACAAGGCAGTTTTCAAGTCATTATTGCAACAATTCAAGGTCTTATAATCATGTTAAGGGTTTAACGCATTCATGTGTGTGTTGAGCTAAGAAGTTAATGTTGCATTGAGGATCTATTTATAAGATTAATCCTACATCCAAGATCTACATTCTTCATGGCCACTCCATGATTGTTTGTATATTTATAACATAAGAAAAAATCCAAGGTGAGATCATTTACATTATTGCACTTTCATTCTTCATTTCATTCATCTCATCATTTTTTTTAATTACCTACAAGGGGTTTGACTAAGTAAAACCCCATTCACTAACAAATCAACAAGTTTGATTTCCTTCAGTGTGTTATTATAGATTTATAGGTTCAAGAGCAAGATATGGAGCAAAGTTGCAAAATTTTCAAAGTTGAAAAGTTGTCATTCAAGGTGCAAGATCACAAAAAGAGCTCTATAGAATTGAATATTGTCATCCAAAAATTGATAACAGGGATTTCAAGAGCACATACATCAAAGTACATGATCTAGAAATCTATTTTTTGAAACAGTAAAAGGGCCCATTCACCCTTGAAGGTGAATGCGTCCTCCATAGGTGAAAAACAATTTTTTTTTAGCTAGGTACACAACTTTTTATGCTCTAAAAACATTACTCATAGTTGCGATAACAATTAGGTCATATTTCTAGTTGTTATTAGCATCTTATTTTACATATTTGAAGTGATATTGGCTTGGAAAAATAAGTGATAAATATCATTTTTGGGATAGATCCCATTTTCCACCTTATCAGATATTTCTATGTTGTATTTAATAAGTTCATGGTTGGATGTCATGACTTATCATTGAATAAGTTTATGGTTGGAAGATGTCCTATCTAAGAAGAAAGAAGAATTATTGATTTTCAGTAGAGTTAATTTCATAATGATATATTTAGATGAGGATTAGAAGCATGAATAATAATAGAAAAATGTTTTTGAAGGTATACAATATGTCTTATGATCTCTTTTGATGTTCTTGATAATGCATGTGTTGCTGAAAGGAATTTTTTTTCTTTGCAAGGTGGCTAAATGCTTCTTATTTAGGAAGCTACATTTAAGTCCATATGAGAGATTGCACCCTATTCCTCCAATCTTGTAGCTTTGGTCTTACATTTTGGTATCCAACATCAATGCTTTGTGTATGTTGCACCCATGTTTTCAAGTCACCTATATTTCTGAGGAGAATTATATGAAGTGCATAAAGTTGGAAGTGTTGTTGGTATTCTAGACTCTTTCGAGAAATCCTCCACATTAATCTGAATTTATGTCTTTGATCATGTATCTTGGGAATATTCTCCCAATGTCTATGTAGTGTCTTATTTCTAATATCAAGTGTTGAAGTTGTCTACAAGTTTTTCTTCTTATGCTACATCATCCGATTATATGTTCCTTATTTCCTTAATAGATTTTTTTGTATTTGTTTGATATGTGTTGGCTATTGCTGTTATGAAAAAATGAAATAAGTGTATGGAAGTGATTTTATATTTTTGAGAAATATCCCTATGTGATCCGCATGTTGCTAATTAGTTACTTTGGTGCCACATTATGTCTTGAGTTAGATTTCTAGGTTATTTTTTGATATTTTTCTAGCATAGGTTGTTCCTTTACTTATGCCATGTACTTGGCAATCTACATCAATAATGGAAGATGTGATATGATATTTTTGGATCTTGAACTATCTTGTTTGGGACCACATCAAGTAAATTCAATTGAAAGAGTGTTTATAGACCAACTAGTTATGTGCTTCAATATTTCATCCACATGTTTCCTTGGTTCTGACTTTGGTTGATGTGCACCTACATGCAGATCATTTTGGTTCACATTAAAATAAGTGTTAAATATTGTATTGGTCCTCTCTATCTTTGGGATAGGACCACATTATGCTTTGGTGATTGACCATGTTGTATTCATTGTTTATTCTTTTCCTAGCTGACCCAATTGATGTTTTAAATAATTACAGTGGATATAAATGCAAGATCATGTTGAATGCAATTGAATGGAGGAGTGTATAAGTGATAATTAGTGTGTGTGTGTGAGTTGCATTGAATATCCACCAAAGATAATTCTAAAAAAATGTGAGAAAAAAGTTCAATTATGCTTGAATGCCTTAGTCAACAAAGAGTTGTGTTGGAAAGATTTATAATTCTTCTTATTTCACATTATATCCTACTCTAAGATAGTGAGTCTCATTAATTCCCTATATCTTTCTCTTGGAGTTGGTTGATGTAGTGTAGAAAAATGTATACCTTTTACATTTTCCCACTTTTCTGGGACCTCCTAATTAATTTGGACTTAATTGTGCCTTATTTTAGTGTTGTAAAATGTATTTATTTACACTTTCACACATATTTAGGGCTCTCTTAATTATTTGAGCTTAATTTTCCTTAATTGTCTCTTTAATTCATTTACCAAGCATATTTAATTGCATTTTCCAAAGAGAAAACCTAACATTCATTAACTCCTAAAACATAACACTTCTCATTGAGCAATGTGTGTCCTAGGTTTAGGGACCTAGGACCCATTCGCCTATGGGAGAATGGGTCTTCATTTAGACCTAGGACCTAAATTTAAATTATGGTTTTAGTAGTATTTTAACATATTAAAATCTATATTTCAATATTGACTTGTGTTATTTGAATTTTGCAAAATTAAGGATACAAATCTATAAATATAAGGTTCTTTCATCAATTCAAAACATCTAGCAAGAGGTGAACTTAACAAGAGAAAATATTATTGTTAGTAGCATTCAAGAGTAGATTTATTCATTATTTGTTGTAGCATTCAATATCTCAAGTATCATGTGAAAGTATTTTGTGATTATGCATGTTTTTGGAGATCAAATTGTGATGTAGGTTTCAAGATCTAATCTAAGTGTTCAAGTCAAAGATTCAAAGAAAGATTCAAGCATCAAGATACACATCAATTGAATCCATTTCATGCAAAATATTTTAGTCCTACAAAGGTTTGTTCAAGGGTTTGGTGAGTTGTGCAGTTGAGTTGTTCATTCATCATTCATTCCATGCTATTTTATTTCATTTAAAGGTTTAATTACCAAAACAGGGTTTCACCAAGGAAAACCCACATTCACGCAAAACCAAATATTTTCCCCTCTCTCCTTTTTTTTTTAGATTTGTAGGTTGAGAAAAATTTGAAGACCTCAAAAGTACAAAATTACAAAGTTGCATTTGTTGTAACCTTTGTTTTCATCTCACAAAAACTCGGATCCTAAATTAATTTTTGATTGCCTGACTATGAAACCTGGAGAATTTAGATGTCTAGAAATAGCAGCTAAGGACTCTAAAGTCAATTTTGAAAACTCCCTATAAGGACCCATTCACCATTGGGTGAATGAGTCCTTAGACAACTTCTGAAAAACATCATTTTTTGATAGGTGCACAAAATTTTCCCTCTATCTAATTTCAATGAAATAAACTATTTCTACTAGTATTATGTTTAATCTATTAGATCCAATATTTACATGTAATGAATGAAGGTATTTGGTATATTTAATCTTTCTCCCAAAACCCCTATTCAATCATTAATTTCAAAAAGTTATCTCAAGACACTTTGCGCGAGAACATGACACTTTGTGATTATTTTTTAGATCAGTTTTAAGTGTCCTACACTCATCTGATTTGCATGAAATAATTTTTTTCTATTAGCTCTATGTTTCATCTACTCAGATCTGGTCTTACATTATATTTTTGAGTTGATTTACTATTTTTAGTGTGTCCCCCAAAAGTGTTGTTTAGCCCATTCACACACATAAAGGAAATCACAGGATTCATCAAATAATTCACTCACCTAAGGGTTAAAAGTGGATTTTAACCTGAGGGAACTCATTTCCTAAATAAAATAGAAGAATAGGTAAAATTTCATTAAAACCCTAGATCTAGGATTTGCATTAATTCATTGCATTTAGGGTTTGTAAATTTTGCACAAAATTTCATTGCATTTTAGGTGTAAAATTGCATTGTGCATTCATTTTAAATCTGAAAATTCAACAAAAATTACATAATATCATATTAATTTTGCTTAGGTTTTTCATGTTAGTGTAATTTTTATCATTATTATTAAAAAATTGAGTCAAAATTGAATTTCAAAAAGTTTCATATAATTCATCATTTGTCATTAATTTTAGTTGTATTTAGTCATCAAATTCTTGATAATTTTGTTACAAAAGTACCAGTCTGAGACCTAGAAAACAGAACACATATAATCACTTTGAAATCGCATTTCTCGTTTAGAAAAACCCTATACAAGGACCCATTCACCCATGGCTGAATGAGTCCTTCAAGGCCTATAAAAACCATGTTTTATGACCATTTTTGTGTTGGAGTATGGACAGACACCGACGGGGTGAAACATTGTCTAATAGACAGACCTAAAATTTAAACCTTTTTAGACTTTCGACAAATATTTTTAGTTTAGATGATCTTTATATGGATAATAGAGTATGGAAATTACTTTGAGAGCATTCATGAGAAAGAGGTAAACAAAGATATGAAAACATTAACTCAGTTTAGGGAACTTATGTCAATGTAACTTGTGTGAGATATCTTGCACTTGACTAACATTGTTTAACAATCAAAGCATGATGAAAAATCAGGTGTAACTCATAAGACTGTGTACATGTTCAGACCAACATCAATGAATCACTCTAAGACCACTAGATTTTAATGCAGCTGAGATACTACAACAACTAAGCAACTGAATGACATATGATAAGTATTGAGACAACAAAAAGCTTTAGTATATTATGACAGATTGGAACATAACAATCTTGAAATATGAATCAATGAATGAACATGTGATGTGATAGACTAAATCCTTTTCATCACAAAATGAATTTTTTTTTTGGTTAAACAGAGCTTTTAAACTAGTTTGCAACATATGACTATGAAAGTACTTGTAACAATAGATCACATTAACATTGCAGAAATAAGAATTGATAGTAGACATTAATGCATCTGATAACTTATGAAAATAAGATAGACATTAGAAACAATAACACCAAGGCTCATCACATAACACATTATATGTACTAAGTGGAAAACTATCTTGGGCAATAAAAACCACTCAAAAATTATTTCTCTTTATTTACTTAGAGTACCAAATCTTCACAATTCAGGAGCACCAACTCCTCTACTTTTCAGGAGCACCAACTCCACAACTTTTTAGGAGAACCAAATCCACATCTTTTTAGGAGCACCAACTCAAAAAAATTTCAAGAGCACCAACTCCACATCTTTTCAGGAGCACCAACTCCAAAAAAATACAATGTTTAATCAATTAAAGTGTATTATTAAAACCCTAGAAGTGCAAATGAAGTCATAGAATCTCAATAGTAGACCATGAAGATTTTCAATGAGCACATTGAAGAATGTTGTATGAAAATGACAACATCTTATCTTATACAATAATCTGAGTATCAAAAATATTTTCAAAGCAATACAATGTCTTATATCTGTCGAGATTAAACTTGAAGTCTCATATCATTTTTTCTTTTCAGGGTCAAGCAAGAAATGCTAGAAATCCATCTTTTAAAGACACTACGAAAATAACCTTTGAAAGTAGTTTGTGTAACTATAAACCAACTTAGGTTATGTTTTAAACAAACATTTTAATGAAATGGAACTATTTTAGTTACATTCCATGAAATCTTTCTTTTGACAAATTTTATTTACAAAATAAACCTGCTTAAAAAACTCTTCAAAGCTTGTAAGCTACAAGAAGAGGATTAGCTAATTCAGTGAAAAAACCAACTAAAAGAATACCTCAAAAACCTTTCAAATGGTTTCATAACCGACCAACTGGTAGACTCCAACCAATATTTTGAGTGGATTTGAGCTTTGTCACTTCAAGTTGTCGACAACATTCAACCTGATCATTGAAAACCCTCGTGTTTTCCATGTGATCCTCTGCCTCTCATGCACTGATGAGAGCTTTTAAAAAATGAAACATCAAATTCCTTTTACAAAGTTTTGACAATAGTCTTTTAATCCTTTAGTATACCCAATGACTTAGGGTAACTTTAACACATATTATGTATGTTCGATACTCATTAGGAGTATAAAGTAAACAAATTCCTTTTACAAAAGATGTTGACCATGTAATACATGGTATAAATACCTTTCCAAACTTCATATGCTGATAATAGTCAACAATAAACCAAGATTCTTATAATCATATCAAATGTTGAGTAATAACTCCTCTTTTTTCTTCTGACTTTCAAAAACATATAAAGTAACTAATACCTTCATTTTTTTTTATCACATAATGAGATCATAGTAGATGCTATGCACTGGAAAGAAGGAAAAAATAATAAAGAATATCCATATAAAAGGAAAAACCTAAGCCTTGTATTCTACATGCTTTATGACACCATGTACCAAGTATTAGAGTTCTTATGTATCAAATGTGTCTTGGAGACAACACATACCCTCCGCACAAGCCAACAAGAAAAGCCATCAAACGTAGTGTATTCAAAAAACATAAATGCTTCCTTCATAAAAATATGATTTAGTTCATACCAACACTTATCACCTTAACATATAACCAATGGAGAGAATACATGCAAGTGGCCTAAGACTTGTAATCCACATTTCTATGCAAACTCTTATAAACTTACCTTTTTTTATGAAAACATAAGATGTGTCACACATATAATTTGATCTATCTTCCCAAATGAAAATGCACCAATGTGTAAACAAATGTATACCTCAAATGTAATACCAAAATACCAATCACCTTGAAGAATCAAAATCAAAATCATCCTGTCAAAATAATAAATACTGTCAACATCATCATATACAAATCCAAAATCCTTTAACTACATATCAAAACACCAACCAATCTGATAATGCATATCATATCATCACATATATTCTCATACACTTTTCACATCAAGGAAAAACAAAAAACAATTGAGAGACAACAAACTCCCCCTTTTCCTTGATGGAAAAACACATATCATATCTCCCCGTTTTTGCCTCAATGACAAAGAATGAAAGAAGAGAATGTGAAATTCCATGAAGATAAAAAATTGTGAAGCCAACAAATGATCCAACACAATAACTAGCTGCAAGTAGAGCAATATAGTAGAAAATTAAACATGCAAGAGAGTTGTGAATGAAAAGATATAGAAACAAGCTCTCAATCATCTCCCCCTAAAGATGAACTTCTAAAAACTTGTAGCATCTGTATTACTGCTGAATATCATGTGAACAATTAACAATTACTATTATTCCTATACAACTTGCAATCTTGTCAAAATTACCTCATTGAAACATTTAACTCATGTAAAAACTTCTTCATAAGTTCCACTTGCATCCTCTGAAACTTCAATTTTTGTTTTAATACCGTTGAATATCTTGCAAGGCCTTATGAGCAATCTTAAGACAAACTAGACTCTTTTTGACTTCTGTCAATATAAGTTACCTATGTTACTGTCACTAAAATTTTCATCCAACCTTTCAAAAATCATCAACTCATGATTAACATTGCTGCTAGCAGAAGGTCTGATATACACTTCTATATTAACTGTTAGGAGATGTGACTGTACTTTCTAAACCTTGTTCCTTTGTTTTCCAATCTCTGTTGTCTTCATTGGCTAGTGATCTCAATATATCTTTTCATAATTCCCTTGAAGAAAACAATTCATAACACCCTAGTCTTCATTACTATTCCTCATTTCTACCTTCTATAATACTCTTACCAACATAGTTTCTTTGAGTTGATTTTCATATCTCTTCATAACTGCTGCAAATTATTGACCTTCTTGAAAGATCTTATCATTTATTTTCATTGTTATTGCTTTCACTCTCTAATTGTTTTAAGCAATGTTCCTTGTCCTACTATACACCATAAAGTTGAACCTTTTTTGTCATTATACAACTTGGAGATCTGTAAAATAGATACATAAACTATCATAGTATGCTATCTAAAAGAATCCAAGATATACTTTACCCACATAGCTCAAATATGACATATATTATCACTGCATCATTAGCACTTATATTTGCAAGTCACATTTTCAAATTGTCTTCTAGAATCTTTATCATCTAATACTGCTTTGCATTTGCGTAAATTCTCCTCACAAATGTTTATACCATTTTCAAGATTATCTCTATGAATCTTCATCTCCTCGAAAACAACCTTAATTCATAACACCTCTATAATGCTCTCTTTGAGTGAGAACACTTAACTTCAATCATGAATCTACAATCTTACAAGGGCATGAGTGCAAACCAATGACAACATTTATCTCTAATACTCAACCAATTCTTCTTAGTGATAATGAATTATCAAGATGTATTCAAATTTTGATCAATAACAATCTTAACATAAAATTGTAAGCCTTAAAATGCACTCAAGAAGAAATTTAGATAGCCTATCATCAAGTTTAGCCTGATTCCAACATCATATGTAGATTTCAAATATGCATGACCCCATATGTTAGGAACAAAGGCATATTTAGCTTGATTCCAACATCCTATGTAGATTTCAAATATGCATGACCACATATGACATATGCAACTTCACAATGGTTAAACCAGAATGATTAACATAAAATGTACCAATATGTCAAGAACAAAGGCATATTTAGCCTAATTCCAACATCCTATATAGATTTCAAATATGCATGACCCCATATGACATATGCAACTTCAGAATGGTTAAACCAAAATACACCAATAACAATATTAATGAATGATTTTGAGTCATCAAAGATGAGCAACTTAAACATCTCTTGTATGTAGACAAAATACTACAAAAGAGACTCATATCAACCTACACCTTATGAATTGAGCCATCAAAGCATCAATATTGCCAAATAACTATCATTGTACTTTCAAACTTGAATTCTTGCAAAGAATATGTCAGTGGAAACACATACAAGATGGTGAGAACAACTTTAGAAGATCATGATACAAAATATTCATTATCTTAATACTTCCTATTGCCTATATGATGGGACATGAAAGGCTAGATAAAATCAGCACATAAACTTAACAACCTATAACAACAAATCTATTATGCACAATACAATAATCATGATGATCTCTATTATGTCCAAAACTATCAATATTTGAGATCTCTTATTTAACAAGTTTGCTATTCACTTATTTTGAACTTTTCAACAACATATACCTCCAATATCATTACGAGACTCATATGCAAACCTTCATAATCAATTCAATCATAATAAAATAGAATGAAAGTTTGACATTTACAAATTTTTCTTTACTTCTTATACCACCAATAGCAGTTGCATTTTGTCATACCTCATTCTTGACTTCATAGGGGTAAAGTATGTTGCCATAATAGACTCCTCCTAAGTCTTCACTTCTTCTCAAGACCTGGATAGAATCACATGTGCAAAAAGTGCATAGGGAGTTTTCAAAAATTCATCTTTATTTCTCTTCTTGTCATCTTGATTTCTCTTTCTTCTCGACACCAATGTAAACTTTTTCATTTGTTTATTTAAAGTGCTTATCTTTCTATTAAATATGCACTGTTGTACTTTATGCCCAACGTTATTGCATCTGAAAAAAATGATCTTATGATTGATCTGAGGAACAAAATACTTCCTATAGACATTTCCAATTTGTTTCCCTACATAATTATCACTTGTATTCATTCTACAGTCTCTTCTTAAATGACCAAAATTGTTACAATTGTAGCACACCCCCTTCTCATTTATAGAGACATTAGAATGATTCTTATTTGACCATCTTATGCAATAAATTTCCTTATGACCACAGTCATTACAAGCATAAAAATATCCTTGAAAATAATGATTATACCTAAATGACTGATCATGCCAAGGATGTGAAGATATGAAAAAATTTCTCCTTTCTCTGTGAATGCATTTAAATTTTCTTCTATAAGTAGTGTTATCCTTTGATGCAACAATATGGTAACCAAGATTAACCTTCATTCTTGGTGTTTGCTTGACTATAAACCTCTTTCCATCTACAGTAGAAAACATTGTCTCATGTTTAAATTATTCTATAGAGCTTTTTCCAACCTCATATCCCACTCCTGTGGGATCCTTAGAATGCTTTTTTCTGCCCAACATCTCATTCAATAGATTAGTACTATGATCAAATTTCTGATTTTTACCTAATTGAACCTTGACACTTTCAAGCTCTTTCCTTAATGCAACTACTTCTCCTTCAATTTTTAGACATTCAATATTTTTAACCTCCAAATCAGACCTTACAACATCTACTATCCTCTTACATTATTCAATTTCAATTTTTTGACTTATAATCATGTTGTCTTTAAGAGTTAGTTCTTTTAACAAGGAACCATTATCTGAACTTTTCTTCAATGAAGCAACCTCACTTTCTAGTTTATTACATAATTCATCCTTGTATTTTAACTTGACTTCCAATCTCTCTTTAGTCCTTTTTATATCAACCATTTGAGCTTTCAGAAATTCAATAATCCTTTTATCATCATTATGATTTTGTATTACAACTTTATTGACATCAACACTTTCTTGTAAGCATACCTTGAGATCCTGATTTTCCTTTCTAAGCCTCTTAAGTTCATCTAATGCAGCAAGTAGTTATTCTTCCAAATCAACTTTGAACTCATCACCTTCACATTCCTTTTCACCAAATTCTTGTTCAAAGTCACTTACTAAGTGATCTCCTTCTTCTCCAACTACAGGATCACTTTTAGTATTAACTGGCAAGGGTATTTCTTTAAACAAAACTTTACTAGACTTGAAAGGGGTTGGTTGATCAAATTTTTGCTTGACACTAGTGGCTTTCTTTTGACCTTTGTTTCTTTTTCACTTAGCCATTAAAAATACTTCACAACTAGCAAACCCTAAGTTTGTTAGACTTATGCATGGGTATGGATTTGATACCACTTGTTGGAGTATGGAAAAACACTGAGAGGGGGGGGTGAATCATTGTCTGATAGACAAACCTAAAATTTAAACCTTTTTATACTTTCGACAAATATTTTTAGTTTAGATGAAATTTCTATTGATAACAGAGGAGGGTAATTACTTTGAGAGGATTCATGAAAAAGAGGTAAACAAAGATACAACAAAATTAACTTGGTTTAGGCAACTTATCTCAATGTAACTTGTGTCAGATATCTTGCACTTGACTAACAATGTTTAATAATCAGAGCATGATGAAAAATCAAGTGTAACTCATAAGACTATCTAAATGAAGACTAACATCAATGAATCAACCTAAGACCAACTTTTAATGAAGATGAGATATTGCAACAACTAAGCAACTAAATGACATATGATAAGTATTGAGACAACAAAAAGCTTTAGTATATTATGACAGATTAAAACATAACAATCTTGAACTATGAATCAATGAATGAACATGTGATGTGATAAACTAAATCCTTTTCATCACAACATGCAAAACATGTTTGGTTAAACAAAGCTTTTAAACTAGTTTGCAACATATGTCTACGAAAGTACTTGTAATAGCAGATCACATTAACATTGTAGAAATAAGAAATGATAATAGACATTAATGCATCTGATAACTTATGAAAATTGGATAGACACGAAAAACAATCACACCAAGACTCATCACATAACACATTATATGTCCTGAGTGGAAAACCCTCTTGGGGAATAAAAACCACTCAAAAAATCTTTCTCTTTATTTACTTAGAGCACCAACTTTTCACAATTCAGGAGCACCAACTCTACTTTTTAGGAGCACCAACTCCACAACTTTTTAGGAGCACCAACTCCACATCTTTTTAGTAGCACCAAATCCACAAATTTTTAGGAGAACCAACTCCACATCTTTTCAAGAGTACCAACTCGACAAAAATACAATGTTTAATCAATTACAGTGTACTATTAAAACCCTAGAAGTGTAAATGAAGTCCTAGAATCTCAACAGTAGACCATGAAGATTTTCAATGAGCACATTGAAGAATGTTGTATGAAAATGACATCTTCTCTTATACAATAATCTGAGAATCAAAAATATTTTCAAAGCAATAAAATTTCTTATATCTATTAAGATTAAACCGAAAGTCTCATATCATTTTTTCTTTCCAGGGTCAACCAAGAAATGCTAGAAATCCATCTTTTAAAGACACTTCAAAAAACCCTCTAAAAATAGTTTGTGTAACTATAAACAAGCTTAGTTTAGGGTTTAAACAAACCTTTCTTTTGGTTCTTTTTCTAGTGCACCTAAGAAATCTCTAAGGAATATCCAACTCCTATGTTTAACACTCCTACAATGACTGGACAACTAACAAGATCTAATCAATGACTGAGATCTTCTGCACTTTAGGCTCTATGGGGCCAAGGAGGGTGTTCCTATTGTGTTCATTTGAAAATGTTCTTTGTAGAACATATCATGTTCATAGATCAATTTGAATGAATGGTAATTGTGGAAAAATTACTATGAAATTGGCTTGTTTCTAAGTAACTTGCTACCCATTCATCAAAATAAAGGATATTCATCATCATAGTTGAGAAATACATGTGAAAATATTGTTGAATTAAAAAAAAATGAATTTAAATCCTAACTTTAGGTCGGTCACCATGATGGAACTTCAATTTCTACTCCTTGTGTTCTATTCTTGTGCTACCTTATGTCACCAGTCTTTTATGGTGTTGTTGGGGTTTTACCTTTGTTTTCACGTAAAACCCTAGTGTTTTTATCTTATGCCTTAGGAAGGATCTATTTGGTCATTACTTTTTGGGAGGGTTTTAAAACATCTTAAGTCTCATCACCTCGTCTAGGCCAGGCCCCCTTTTCTTTTATCACTTTATTTCCTTCGCTTGACTTTATTCTCCTAAGTCTTGGATGGTCTTGTGCTCCCTCATTTAAGTGACAACTTATGTCATTGTTTTTCATCATCCTAGTCATGTCCCCTTATTCCTTTAATAAATGTTTTTTTTTTATTTTGCAATGGGACGAGTTGACATGACTGTTGATCAACCATCATTTGATCTTAGCCATTCCCCGCCATCCCTCAATGACCCCACCACACTATTTTGGTTGATCGCAATATCACAGGTGAGCACCACGTGTCTCATCCAGTGAAGCTAAAGGAATGATAAAATACTTTGATGCATCTATTTGGTTTTAATACATTATGTAGTGGGTTACTAAAGTGTTTATGAGATGTGCATGCTTCAAATCAATGCAGATGTTTTAATCTCAGTGGGGAAGATGCTCGATGGTTAATGAAAAAGTTGGCAACCATGTTAGATGAATTGGATTGTCGATGGTTGAAGATCAATGATTGCCCACCATCACATGATCAAAATTTGTGAGGTCTTTATCAATTGTGATATCGTGGGAAAGTTCCACATGGATTGTGTTGGTAGCTTATGGTATGTGGGCCCCTTGTTGCGACAATGGAGATTGGGTCAGTTTGATTTGAAGGTAGGCATTCGATGATCTGACCAAGGTGAAGGATCGATGGCTAATATTTGAATTTGCATCAAATATGATTGGATCCATTCGTGTAGCATGTGATTAGCTTTAATGGCAGATGAGACATCTATTACTAGGGTTTGATCGAAATAAAGCAACTATTCATAGGCTGATGGTATCACAAAGCATTCAAAACATCTTTGTAGAGCAGTCGCAGAGCCAAGGACGAAGTTACAAGCTGTTACAACAAGGATTTGGGTTTCTGCAAGTGCAAAGTTGTGAGTTCAATTTCTATATCTCCTAGTTATTTTGAATTTGAATTTGGGGGAAATTTGATGTGTGCTTGTCGTAGGGATAATTGATAATTGTTTTAGGGCTATAGGTTAACTGAATTGTGGGAAATTGCAAAGTCTTGTTCTATAATTTCATATTTTGTTTAGCCCTAGTTTGTTAAATTTTGAAATTGTAGGGAGGCCCTAGTTTATCCAAGATGGCACCTATAAAGCAACATTCTAGCCAAATTGATTATTTAAGTAGAAACCCGTATGATGACTTCCTAGATCAATTGCCCTTGTCAACAAATGATAGGAAGAAGGGATTGGTTTTGATGCGAGGAAAAACCTTAGGGGAGGGATTAGTGTATAATTGTTCAAACATAGCCGATGCTAGGGTTCCTCTTATAGGTTTGGAGATGTTCAAATTCTGGTTTGGATAGAGGAATTTTCCTCACCCATTTTTGAATGGTTGGATGTATGATATGCAGAAGCTGGTGATACCAAATGTGTTCCTTGATGTAGACTTGCTTAGGGAAGTAGCTGCACGATATGACCCTGTCACATGGGTAATCAAAGATAATGATGGAAGGGTTCTGTTAAGCATTAACAGAAAAGAATTTCGATAGGTTTTTGATTTGAGTGAGCCTAGTATGTACTTGGTTCTTATCAATCTTGAGGAAATGAAGCAGGAGTATGGGAAGTTGAAATTACTCTTCAGAGCTAAGTTGCTCCCACCTCATTTGGCTAGGGAAGGAAGTTCAAGATTCTATAGTAGCCCTAGTGACCAAGAACATTTTAGATTGAATTTCTTTGCAAATCATTTCTTGGCCACCTTTTACTCATTGTGTCAAATTTTGGGTTTCAATCCTAACACAGTGATGCCTATTGCTTACATGTTCATGGGGGTGCAAATAAAACACCCTAACTTCTTTGTGACTTATGATTTTGCTTCTTTGTTGGCTAAAATGATACATGAAGGGTTGTTAAAGTTGCAAAAAAATGATACAGGAACCCAATTCTTCTAGTATTCTATGTTAATGTATATGTTATTGTACAAGAATGTTGATTTCTTCTCTGAGAAGATGGAATTAAGGCAATTGATTGATGGATAAATTTTTCCAGTACAGATGTGGACTGCAGATTTATCATGTAAAAAGGAAAACACTAGTTATGTGCATTTTGAAAATTGTTTTTCTTCTAGATTGAGAGCCAGGTTGATGGTAAATGTACCCACGATTCTTAAGGAATTGTATGATTTCCTCAGAACAAAAGGGAGACCAAAATTGAAGGTTTTCCATAACTGGGGTGACATTATTCCATACCCAGTCAGCACTGTCATGAGGGTGTACAGTTTTCAAGGGACCCCTCATATATTTCCATACAATGTGCCACCAATGGTGGGATTTGCAGAGATTATGTGGAAAATTGGTTGTATCCATGAGGACAACCTTACTAGGAAGGGTAAAGGAATATTTTTCCTAGATTATATAGTGGTGTTAGATTTTGTATTTTTGAAAGGAGGTTGGGTGCACTTTGGGAAATTATTTGAGGACTATCATTTGAGGTGTGGTCCTAAGCAGCAACATGATCCTGAGGGTTTATTTTCCCTTTTCAGACAAAGGATAAAAGGTGGTAAGTTTCTGCATGAGTTCAACATTCCTAAGGACTTGATTAGAAATGAATTTGACCTTAGCAAGCAGGAGTTGAACAAGGAGAAATAGATAGCTTATAATAAGTTATTGGCTATTGTGCACAAAATGGATCCAAAGTATGATCCATTGTTGGAATTCAATCCATACCATAAGAAAATTGAATTTCTTATTGAGAACTTCAAAGAAATCATGGGTACTTTGAGGACTCAGAAGATAAATTTGGAGTTGAGTCTGGGTATACAGGAGCAAGGTGCAAGGCTAATTGAAATGAGGCCAACATACCAACCTATAGGAAAGAGGCCTATTTATAGGAGGAAAAGAGATGATAGCAGTGAAGAGGAAGAAGAGGAAAGAAAAGGGAAACAAATAATGAAATTTCCTACACAACCAGGTCCAAAATTCAAAATTCCTGGGGCAATTAAGATCATTGATTTGGAATCATCACCTGAGGATAGTCCCTCACCACCACCATTCGAGCCAAGCCCTAAGAGGAAAAAAACTAATCAACCACATGAGGATTTGGTAGATGAAATTGTTGTCACTAATCAAGATATATAGATTGGTATGCCTTCCCCTCCTAGGCCAGCTAAGTTGGTTCTATCCGATTTGGATATGAAAGGTAAATGTGTGCAAGATGCAAGAATGGAGGTATGTAAGGAGTTTCTAGATGATAATGAATTTGTAAAAAATCCTATCTTCTTGCAATTGGTATGGAGAATGAAATTAGAAGAATACCAGTATAAGTGTAAGAAGAGAAGAGAATTGAGACCTGACAAGTTAGATGAGGAGAATGATGATGAAGTGAAAGCTAAATTAATGGATGAATTCAAGAACATCACTCCTGAGGAAGGGAGAAAGCTGGCAAGTCAGGCTAGTGTTTTGATTTTTCCTGAATGGGACATTGAAAATTCCATAGCTTTTAATGCTATTCTGAAGTCCAAGCATCCATTGCAAGATTATGAAGAAGAGGTCAAGGTAGCATTGCAATATTTTACTTTCAGTGAAGAATATGAGACCTTGGCAATTTGGGCATTGGCCCCTCAAGGGAGAAAGCCAAATGTTATTGATATTAGCCCAAATTTAACATGATGGTTAATAGTAAAGAGGGCTTCAAAGACCTCAACCACTTAGGCCACTAATTTGACTGTAAATGTTGCCAAATTGGCCCAAAAGATTGCTGAAAGAGAGGAGGCTGAAAAGAAAATCTTAATGGAGAAATATAATCTCTTGATTGAGGAATATAGCAAGATGTAGCAAAGGAATGTTGAGTTGTAGACTGAGGTGGATAGGTTAAGGTACAAATAGATTGAGGAGACATCAAGTACTCCAGGGATCAATACATTTCCTTCCACATCAAGGTCAGTGCCTCCTACTTCTCCTATTGTTTACACACTAGGGTCTCCCAGTAAAAATCTCTCCCTCAACCCTTCTTTGGAACAAATTGATGAATAAATAGAATGCTTTGTTGATCCTACAAGGAAGCAGTTAATGCAAAAAATTGAAGAATTATAGGCATCCTTGGAGGTAAGTGAGGAAGGAGCCCTTCTAAAACAAAAGGAGATTGCTACTATTGTATTAATGCATCTAAATGAGAAGGTTGATAATAGATTGTCATCTATATATTATTTATATTCTTTATTATTATATGCAATAAAGAATATTGATAGGGATCAGGAAATAGTGATACCATTAATTGAAAATTGGATCCCTAGGGCCAATGATTTAGACATAATGTATAAGGCCTCAAGGTTTGATATAAATAATAGGCCCCAATCATTAAGGCCTACTCAGGTGTTAGTTAAATCATTGCAAGGTTTTCAGACCTTAGCAGATGACTTGAGTAGGAAGATTAGGGAGTTGGTGAATAATTTTGATGATTGGGGCAACACATTGTTACCTGACATAATTGATGAGTAGGGGAATATCAGGTCACTCCAACAGTGGCAGGATTAGGCAAATGAGGTCATCAATGATAAAATTAAATTAATTTGTGATGACTCAAATTATGATCTATTGGTGAGCTATATGGACAAAATCATTAGCACCAACTTATTCTTAGAATATTTTGAAAGAGAAGCAAATCAGGTAGCAGTTAAATACACACCTTATAATGTCAAGGTGAATGAGGTAATTAATTTCGATTGGCCAACTAATGAAGAATACCAGAAATGGATAAATAAATATTTAACTGAGGAAGAGTAAAAGGAGTGGGCTGCTAAAGGTTGACACATCAGCTATTGTAGTTACAACAGATTACAATTTATTTTTTGGTGGCAGTCTTGGCGTGGAATTCTTGAAGCTTTGTTGCTGTATCAATCATTTTCAATGGCATGATGAACATGAAGATTCTCTAGGAAATTTTCTATTGTAACAAAAAATTTGGAATGTCACCAAGTGGTCCAATTGGTTGGTGACGTGTGTGCTATCTGGCCCAATGCTTGTTTTCTCCTTCGTTTCTATAAGAAGGATTTCAATGTGAGAAGTATGGGTTAGGAAGTTAGATATTTTTGGTTGAGTCTAGGTAGAGTTGCAGAGCAAAATTATAAAGTTTGATGGTTTTAAGGAAAATTCAGTTTAGGTTTTGAGTCATTCTGTAGTAGGTTTTTTGTTCATGGGGATTTGATGTTTTATGACAGTACTGGTATTTGAATTAAAATGATTAATTAAAACTCATGTCTCTCCATTGTACATGCATATCTTAATTTTGAATAAGATAATCAAGGGTTGTCTCATTCATCTCACTGTTGTGGTGTGTATGATTTATGTTTTGGCTTTAATTCAAGGAATTAATTAAAATGCTTGAATGGGATTGTAGGTGGATATGTTTTGTATAAGAATTTGATAATAAGTATTGGGTTAGAATACATGTTGATGAAATTGTAAAGCAATGTTCTCAAGGATCTTATATTCAATGTGTTAAATCTATCATAAACCCTTAGATGTTTATGAATTTGACTCCCCCAATTGATATATGGCACTGATCTAAGTTGTACTAATTTGTATAGTTCAGTATTTGTTTGTCTTTACCTAGAGCTTGCTACAAATTGCAAATCGAATGACTATTTTATATAGTGAAGTGTGTTGTAGTTATCTCATGCTCCAAATAGTTGATATTACTAATGAACAACCAATTCTATCCAGTATTATCCTATTTTGTTCAGCTATTAAATGAGATTATTTATTATTGTTAATGTTGTTTATGATAATGGTGTAGAGATTGTAAATGCATTAAGGGATAACCCTCCCAGATCTTCCAGAGCCCAAAGTGTAGGAGGTATTTAAAATCCTTTTCAGTCAGTCTAGGTCCTTTGAGCTACCCTTGAGTAGAATTGGCAATTCCATAGGTAGAATAGAAGATCAAACTGGTTATAGTAAAAACAACCAATGCATTCAAAAATTATTTGATCAATCCTTTAGGTGAATCATTAAGGAACAAGCCAGTGCCTTATCCATTGGGAAATAGAATCACATGTACAAGAACCAGTAATGCAGAAGTGACTTTCAAATTTGGTGGGATGGACTACTCTCATAACAACTTTGCATTATGGAGTTCACTCTCTCTGATACATAACTATTTACAAACCCCATGCAAATAATTGTAAATCTACGACATCATTTAAGCATTTAATTGATTGCTTGAATTAGAGCATAAACATAGACATGCATTTAAACATATATTCAAAGAAGAATGAAAATATCATTAACATTTCATTCCAAATTCATGCAAAATTCACATAAGGAGAGAAAATATATCAGAATTATGCATTCATTCATCTTTATAAGTCATATTTGCATAAAAATTTAAGATAATTTTCACATATTCTTCCGAAATCTAAAAATAGACTATCTATTCTATTCCTATCATTCTACCCATGTACATCTGACTCAAAACCTAACCCAAAATTTTCATCTTTCTGCAAGTGAGACCTGAATTCCCTTTGATTTAGTAAGGGAGTAGAACAAGCTTTAGGCTCAAATGCAATTTCAAATATGATGTTTTCATTTCATCTTACATTTGCTTCGCATTTCAAAATTCCCCATGTGTTGCATCTATGAGAACACAATGCAAGTGGGGAAAACCAAAATTGTAACATCCATCAGAAATGGGAAACACAAAGTGTCGTGAAAAATCCCTTTTGTCACCATCCACACTACAACAAACTAGGCATCTACATCACCATGAGGGAACAAAGTCAACGTCCAACACCAAAATGTGCAATGCATGCAAAAACATAATCACCACCACAACAACCATTAACAACACCAATAATTTCATCACCTTTTATAGGCCAAAAGGCCTTTTGTCATTCTCACATGGGCCTCTATACACATGACTGCTCTGAGTAGTGGAGAGAGATGGGGATGAAACCTCAACCCCTTTGTCGACATTGTCATCCTTCATCACAACATCTCTTCCACTTGGAGTCCTAACAGCCAGAGGCAAGACAGATAATACTCCCTCACCAGGGGCCAAATTTTGACCCAAGGTTGCAAGGTACTAGCTATAGTTAGAGTCAGTCTCTATCTCACTATCTAATGAGCTACTTGTGAGGTCAATGGGTGAATTCTATCATTTGAAGGAGCCACGCCCATACCTTATCTTTCTTCCTGCTCCAACAGTGGACCACACTGGATTCTTTCCTTTGTCGTTAGCCTTCTTTGTAGCTACACTTTGAAATCACAACCTATGGCTACACCTTGTGGGTGCAAGTACAAGCTTTCTAGTAGGAACATCGACTTCCATAGTTGAGGTAGCTTTTGGTACACCAACACAAGGCTTCTAAGAGCTCAGGCGAATAGATGTCCTCACTGGTTCACTCATCTTCCTTGTCTGAAAATTACTCAAACTTACCTTATCTTAATCAAGAAACTTCTAATAGCTAAGTGTGAATGATAAAAATAGTAGCTATTTCTTTTGTATTTATCGTGTAAAGTGATGGCGCCCAAAATCAATGTTTAGAAAAGCACATGCATAATGTAGACAGCTTGTTGGCACGTGTATTTTCACCATTTAATTACCAAATGCATGGAAATCCTAGATCATACTTCATGATTACCGGCATTTACATTTCCACATGAATTGAGATCAACTTGATCATTCCTAAAGAAATATGGCCATTAATGCATGATGGTTATAGAGTAAAATGGTTATCACATGTCATCCACCAACTTTGAATATTATTTGTTGATCTCTTGAAGAGTTGGAAAATCAAATAGTTCTCCCTAGGTTGATTGGGTTTGAAATCCAGTGAAGCATCACTGACTTATCTTCAATCAATAACATTAATCCATCTCAAACACCAAATTCCTTGTCAATGGGTCCCATGCATCTTACAAACTAAAAGGTTTGAGCCACGTGTCACAATCTTGCTGACCCTGTAGCCCTTAACTAGCCTCCATCTTCCTCCTGCAAGGCAATAGGGAATAGTGGAGATTCACCCTTTATTTTGATATTAGCTGTCGATCTAGAACCACGGTCCATGAGCTTGGTAGTGGAGGTTGGGCCCCACATCTGTATAGGACACGTGTCCTCTTTTTGCCAGCCTAGCTACTTCTAATCTGCCAACACTTACCACCCACGAGTTGGTGGGGTACAACTAAGATCTTGCCCTAGATCTTTGAATCTCTAAATCTGCACTCCAAAAAATGTTAGTATTTAATGGAAAATACTTGGTTTAGCCGATGGGGATGTTACCCTTGAAAATGAGTGACTTAAGCTTCAATCACTGGGGAAAAATTAAAACCTGACTTAGGGGATGAGCTAAATTTGATAGAAAAATTGATGACCGATGCCTTGAGCTCGAGGGGTAGGTAAACCAATGTGAAACTATGTCTCAAGAGGTGACTTAAGATATCAGTGACCAATGGAGTAGGTCAACTAGAAATTGTAATGTTTGCATGTCTTTGCAAATAAAACCCTACTCATTCATGGGGATAAGGTTTAAAAGGAGAGTAAGACTTATAGGGAAATGATAAAATTCCTCATAATTTTAGAAGCTCCGTAAGTGGCTCATACTTAGGGATGCATACCCCTAGTGGGTATGATGAGGAAAAAATCTTCAGTTGAGGAAAACTAGGGTAGAAAACCAAAACCAAGGAAGTCACTTAGACTAGGCAAGCAGACACAATAGGAAGCAAACAAACCAAAACTGCATATGTACACTACTTACATAATATACATTGTGAATTACTTCCACAAGATGGAGGCCCTAGGCCCCCAAAATTTTAGGGACAATTCATCCCTCTATCAAAGACTATGGCTTGTTGATCCTGCAGTGAACTCATATGAGCATTGTGCGGCCCCAAGTTATCAACACTATCTTGACCAACACTGCCTATAATACTTGAAGTAACATTACCACATTCATCCCTCTCCATTACAAGCTCATCCCATTGAACAGGAAAAATGAATCCCTCATATTCCGCATTTTCATGAGCTGTAATCATATTCTACTTGCTCATCAAACTTGAAAAACTTATATACACTCTGGCTCAAACTAGGCCAATGCTCAATGAATTTAGGAAAGAAATCATGACCAAGACTATTTTCAGCATGCTTATCAAAAATTTTAACCCCATGAGGTGAAAGAAGTTCCATAATCAAATTCATCAGATAAGGGGTATCTACAAAGAATTGTGTTGTAGCTTCATACTGCCCTATACCACTTTCATTGTTACCCATGTATTTGGACTGTTCCACACATGGGTGAAATAATGTTGTAGTATTGGCATACTCTATAAAATCATCAAGTGATTCCTTCTTCTCATCATAGGGCAGTGTTGTTGGAAGATACATGCAATCAAGTGGACATGAATAATTGACATTTAGTACTCTTTTCAAGTGCACAATTCTCCACCATGGGAAGGACAATGCAACCATTTGCATCCTTTTGGATATGCACACTATATCCAAAGCAAACATCATGTTTATGAACTTCTACACCATGCAAGTTGTTTTCACACTTAGGTTCTAAAGAATATGAAGCATGCATTCCAAATAAAATTTGTTCAGTCACATGATGATAAACATCTTTACTGATATCTACATCTCCACACCCTTTATGCAGTTGGAAATTTGGAAAATTAGAAGTGACATCTTCATTGAAAAAATGACCAACATCAACATCACTTTGATCTTTATATGGACCATCCACAACACATCCATGGGTAGTACTTGTCAGATAATCATTAGAGGTATCCTCAAAAAGAAGATTGCTCCTACACCAATGGGAAATGTCATTTGCAACCTCACTATCTAAGTGATCTTCATCAAATAAAATATTTTTCCATACATTAATTGGATGCAACTCATCATCTTTAAAATTAGGATGCCAATAATTCAGAATATCAGTGTACTCAAAATTAGTGAAGTCATTGGAAGAACACAAAGAAGCAATCTCACTATTATCCTCATCATTCATGTCTGCAACAATTGATCCACATTTATAAAATTCTTCACATGGGGAGAACTATTCACTTCTTAGGAAACATATACCTTCAAGGCTATTAACATATCCCCTACTAGAAGCAAGGGATTCCATCTCCACCTCATATGAGGAATCATACTCAATTGTGGACTACCCAACTTTGTTCTCCTCATTTTGGTTCCTCATTTGTACCATATCACTGAGAACAAGTGTATTCCCTTCATTTGTCGGTGCATGATGGCTGCTAGTTGAATCAACTTGTGAGGTTTCACCTTGCTCTTCTCATGTTTTCTCACAGCTGATGACATCCCAAGGTAATTAGGCACCACCTCCTTAGTTTCATTTTGTTTCTCTACATCCTCATCATTAATTTTTAACCATTCAATTTTCAATCCACATCTAATTACAAACCAAAACATAAAAGAGATCATAACACATTGACACCAAGATTTTTACTTGGAAAACCCAAAGTGGGAAAAACCATGGTGAGGATTAACTCACAATATATTATAATTGGGTATAAGATATTACAGAGCTCACTGCCTAGACTCACTGTCCTTAAAAGGATCACAACTTGAATACAAAATATGGCTTATTTTCAGGATACAAAAAGGTGTGGCTCACTACCAAAATGAACTGCAGAAGTGCACCTACAAATTGCTAAAAACCGTTTTGATTATGCTTTGAAATATCAAAATTCTGCTCTGGTTACTAGTGTATAATTAATATTAGTAAATTCACAATATTATACTTGCACCATCACTCACATATATCACTTTCCTCTTTTTCACCACTTGTCCATCATAAATATATACACAGTCACAACTTCCTTTATCAAGTAGGTTAGCCTAATTGAGGAAAACACCCAAAATTCAAAAATTATTGTTGGATTAATACAACATTTGTTTCAATGCACAAAAAAAAATGTGTTATCCAATCATTAGGTTGGATTAAACCTAAAAAGGAACACACAAAAGATAAACCTTATCAACCAAAAGAATATTGAACTTTTGTCACCTAGATAGCTCAACCAGATCACACAAGCATGCTAAAAAATAATTTATACCTGTAACTAACATTACTAAGTGACATACAGAAAACTCATATAATTCCCTTTTACTGAGAAGATTTTTGGACCAAAATACTAGATCAAGATGGACACAGAGTTTACTTAGTCAGTTACCAACTAGTGTTTGCATCACTGACAACAAACTCATAGGGCCCCTTCTTCATTCTTCCAACATTCTCCCCATTTGTCATTGATGAAAACATGTGCCAAAAATTAAACTTGGTTCAAAATAGAAATTATGCTCAACTCCCCCTAACATATGTACAAAAACAAACATATCTTTCCTCCTCTTCTCCCCCTTTGACATCAAGGACAAAGGACAGAGAAAAGATTCAAATCAGGAATAGGGGGCACCTTGTAACTCCTTGAGAATCACTTCCCAAGTAGGCTTCCATCATCGCAAACCCATTTTTCCCTGGAAAGTATTTTAGGAAAATATTCTATTTCCACCAGGAATTCTTCTCCTTCTTCTGAAGTGGATGGAGCTATGCTCATTTTCTCAAGTTTTTCTCCTTCCATCAGAGCATTTGATATAGTAACATGTCTGGACATAACCATCTCTACAAGTTGGGAATACTGCATCATAGCCTCTTCTTTCTACCTCTAAAGGATGAAAAACTTATTTTGAATATCTATAATAGAAACCCACCTAACATATTTTCTATCACTATCAATATTATAATATTTGGAGGCATCAAAAAGTTGAGACTCAATTGAGTCTATTAGATCCTTGATACTTTGAGTGGTTTCTAGTCATTTCATGCAGTAAACAAATAGCAACTGGGCTTCTTCATAACATTCTCTTACCTCTTTCAAAGTTTGCAAATCCTTGTCACATGTAATAGTAAAATTATCTTGTAGAAACAACAATATTTTCTATGGAAAATTCAAATCTACTTCTTTTGCAGTCTGCATCTTAAGATTGGATGTGTACTCTTTGACAAAATCAACTAGAAGCCTCAAATTTTCAATCAGAGCTAAAGAATTGTCTAAAGTGACAACATGAGCTATCTCTTGTAGAGCTTTAATAGCTTCATTTATCAAATTATTTCCTTTTTGATATGACCATGTAGCCTCCTCTGTGATAGAACAGAGAAAAGTGTTACTTAGCATTATTCTATCACTAGGTGTGATCTTTGTCAAATCCACATAACCTAGGTTAGATGGCAGCTTGACTAGCTAAGGTGGAAGCACAAGTTAGATTAAATCTTGTCTCAAATGAAGACCTTTAAGAGTACTTATGGATGACTCTTTGGATGGCTTTGATGGTTTAGGGTGTTTGGGAATTTCACCTTTATCTAGAATGGCATTCTTATCTTCCTCTTTCTTCTTTTCTTCTTCTTCTTTTCCTTCTTCATTTTCTTCTTCTTCTTCTTTTTCTTTTTCATCTTTGGATGACTTTCTATTTTATTTCTCTCTTCTATCATCATCATCCTTTTCTTCATCTTTCTCTTTTTCTTTACTTCCTTCATTTTCATCTTTGTTTTTTTTCTCCATTCTTGGTGGATTCTTAATTTTCTCTCTTTTCACTTGATTGATCTCTATGATGGTCATCATACCTCTTGTTGGTAGTTTCATTTTTTTCCATCTGAGGGGTAGGGGTCTCTGAAAGACCAAGTGTCTCATGAATAGTTTCCAAGATAGGGTTATCCATAACCTCTAGAATAGTAGCATGTTCCTGAATCTAAGCAGTGTGAGATGAAGAACTAGTTGTTGTCTCATAACACCTTGCTAATTTCCTAATCACATCCTAAGTTTCTTATGGTTACTTTTTCAACATAGTCATCTTCCTTAGTCATTAGCATGTTGAATCTCTACTTGACTCTAAACAATCTAGAACATTCTTTCAACATGTTTGTAGCTTCTATCTCTGAATAAGTTGAACTAACAGATTTTAAGGCTTCACTTCTCATCTTGTCTTTTATATTTAAAGCCTATTTCCTTCTAACTCTTTCCACATATTTTCAGTAACTTTTGATTGTATGGTATCCATGGTTATATTACAGATAACTATGTACTGAGAAACATCATTTATGATGGTTTATTTCCCTTCATCATATAGCTCAACAGTTGACATAAGATTATTATCAATCATATTGTTCACTAAGGTTCCATGAACCAAGGGTGGATGATTACTTACCAGAGGAGAACTAGGCATGTTCTCCATAGGATTAGATGAGCCTTTTGCATTCTTCTTTGAGTGAACATGTATTCAATAGGCATCCTCCTCTTTCTCTATCTCCTTATCAGTGCAAATCTCAACACTGGTTTTGACTCCTTCAATACAAGTACTACCTCTTCTATTTTTTTTAGCTGATGCTCATCTTCTAAGCCAAGCTCAATTTCTTCTTCAAAAACATCAATCAGACTCCCTTTCTTGTGAGATTTTTCTTTCACTCTTCTTCTCCCTCTTGAAATAGCCGATGGTGCAGCAACATGTGTCCTTCTTCTTAGATTCCCTGGTACTGGACCGGTAGTGGTAGCAACATCAATAGATGCAAGGAAAATTTGTTCTTTCCTTTTCTCCTTCTTAACATTAGCACCACTGTGAGCGGAAAAGCTAGAAATAGGTGTTGGTTTAGCACTAGAAGATAGCCTTCCTGATTTTATGGGTCTGGAGGATTCTTCACTAGATTTGGCTTTCCTTTTATCAAGAGCCTTCTTCAACTATACTATATCATCTTTAGTGTATGTTTGATCTTAGAAGAAAGCTTCGAACTGTTTGTGTTTTTCCAGTACACTTAAGGAATCTCTAAAGAATAGCCAATTCTTATATTCAAGACCCTTATAGTGAATGGAAAACTGACAAGATTTAGTTCAGGACTAGAATCTTCTACACTTTAGGCTCTGTGGGACCAATGAGGGTGTTCTTAAGGGATATTTAACTTGACACTCTTGATGAATGACAAACCAAATCATAGATCAGTTCCTATATATGATAAACAACATCATTCACTCAAACATTGGCTAATATTCAAGAAAATTTCCATTAATCTATTAGTAACAAAGGAAGTATTTCGTACACATGCCTCATTGTGATTGTAATTGAATTTTAAAGTGAATTTGCATTCTGACTTCAAGTCGATCACTAAATAGACAAATTGATATACCCTTTATATGAATATTTGAAAAGAGACTAGTGCCTTGATACATAGGGTATCACAGTCATATCTACAAAGATCAATAACACATAAATGATTTTAAATATGATGAAATGGACTACTCTCACAACAAATTTGCATTATGGAGTTCACAACTTCTAGTATATGGCTTCTTATCAAATCCTTTGTAAATAAATGCAAATTTATGACCCCATTTAAGAATTTTAATTGATTAATTGAATCAAAAAAAGAATAGAGACATACATTCAAACAAATATTTGAAGATGAATGAAGATATCTTTAACATTTCACTCAAAATTCACACATATTTACACTAGGAGAGCACATATACCATAATCCTACGTTCATTTTCTATATCAACCATTTCTATAAAACCATTTAAGATAATTTCATATGTTCATTAGAGCTCAATACAAATATAACTATTCTATTTACTATTTTATGGTAATATTCTACCTAGACAAACACCCAACTCAAAATTTGACCAGAATTCAATCCCCTGCAAATGAGCCCTGAATTCCCTTTTATAGAACAAGGGAGTGAACAAACTACTGGCTCAAATGAAATTTCAATACAAAAATTTCATTTCATCTTCATTTTAGTTGCATTTCCAAAATTCCCCCACATGCTAATTCAGTTGAGATGGGGAAAGTGAAAATTCCAGCATTCATCATGAGGAAGAAGCAAAGTTCCACCAAAATTTTCCTCCATCGCCAAGCAAGCAACGAAACTTATGCCCATACCGCCATGAGGGCACACAGTCAATACTCAACACCCAAAATTATGCCACACATGTAGAGATAAAGTGACAACCCCAAAGATCATTTATCAACACAAAATAAATATTAACCACCACCTTTTCACAAACTAGAAGACCCATTACCAGCAATATGCATACCCTAGTACACATGACCACTTCGAGTAGTAGCAAGGGTTGGAGATGAGACTTCAACCCCTTCTTCAAAATTATCTTCTTTCATCATAGTGGCGTCCCTCCCACTCAGAGTCCTGATCGCCAAAGGAGGGATTGATAGCACCTCCATCTCAAGGGATAGAGCTTGACCCAAGGTTGCCAGAAGCTAGTGGTAACTAGAATCAGTCTCCATCTTAGTTTCCTCTAAGCTTTTAATAACATCTATGGGAGAATTTTTTCAATCAAATGACCCGTGACCATACTGAAGCTTCTTATGAGTCCTGCTAGAGGGCCTGACAACTTCTTCTCATTTTATTCTTGCCTCCTTCAAGCTCTTGGCCTAGTCTTTCAATTTGTGACTACATTTGGCAATCACCAATGAAGATTCTTTCTCTCGGGTATCCTCATGATCATATTGTTTATGTAGTGGGTCTCCATTGTGGGGCTTCTATGACTGGAGCTGAAAATACCTTCGTACTGGCATGGATGAGGAACCAAGCCTACTCATTTTGTAACTAGAGAACATACACTCTCAACCTCCACTTTTTGCAACAACTTGAGGACTTGACAACTTAATTGCTATGGAAAAAATAGCAACTCATCACTTCTATTTATTGGGCAAGTTGATGTTATTGATTACCAATTTTGAATGAAAAATACACGTGCAAACTAGGAAGTTTGTTGGCATGCACATTATCACTGTTTAGTTCTCAAGTGCATGGAAATCTACAGATTGCACTTCATGATTGCCAACAATTAAGTTCTCCACACACACGGAGATCAATTTTATCACACCCACAAAGAGTATATCATTAATGCCCACTAGTTTTAGAGTGAAAATGACTATCACATGTGATTTTATTAACTTTGAATATAGGTTGTTGATCTCACACCGAGATGGTGCATTGAACGGCTCCATTTAGGTTGAATAGGCTTGAAATATAATGGTGCTTTGCTGATGTGTCCTTGGCCAATGGCGTTAACCCACCTCAAATGGAAACTCCTCTATCAGCGGGCTCCACCCATCTCACAAACTGGTTAGATCGGTCAACATGTTGAGATATCGCCGATCAGACTACTTTTAATGGGTGTTTACTTTTTTCTAGTGAACTAGTGGGGAATGGTAGAGATCATTCCCAAGATTTTATCTCGATCGTCGGTTTTGGAACCACAGGCCATAAACTTGGTAGTGGATACCAGGCCCCATATCCATATGAAGACATGTATCTTCATTTCACTAAACTCGTGGCTTTTAATGAGTCAACATTTATAACCCACAACCTTGAATCTCAAAACTTGCACACATGACAAGGTTAGTATTTAATAAAGGGCCTTTGTTTGGTCGACAAGTTGATGACTTAGGCTTAAGTCATCAGGAAAAATAAGACACAACTTAGGAAAAGGCTAAGGTCAATGGAACAATTGGTGACCAGTGCTTCTAACCAAAGGGGCTGGTAAAAAAATGTACACATCGGCTCAAAAGATGACTTAAGGAACCAGAGATTGGTATAGCAGGTCAATGTGCGATTAGAACACTTGAGTGATTTTAGAAGTAAAAAAACTACTCACTCATGGTACAAGGGTTTTAAAATGCAAACTAATTCCATGGGGGATGAGAAAATTCATCAAAATTTTATAAGCTCCATCATGTCCTTCTTCATTTAGGTGTTGTAGCCTCCAAATGAATTTCAACACATTTCTCCTCATATGTACCAAGCCTAGGTAGGGAGGGGTGCTTAGAACTATCCAACATAATCTCAATGTACCTTTCTACCATTTTCTCTTCAATATCATATCTTAGAGGTTCAATCCATTGAATTCTAGGTTCCATGGCCTCAATGATGCATTCATTCATAGACACAAGAAATATTATCTCCTTCTCATACTTCTTCACCAAACTTCTTGGAATCCTATCTCTTTCATGCATTTTGTTCTGAAAGATTGTAAAGAAAGTAGTTAGGGAATTGTTTTGTGCCCTAAAATCTCATATATTTTATAGATGATCACAAATATGATGAGAAACTAGCCTAGTGTTATTCCATATTATGTTCTTTCTTACTGGAAACTCCCCTAGAAAATAGAATAATAAACAAACAACTAGAGTGCCAATTTAAAGACACGTTTCTTCGCTTTTGTCATACTCAAGTTTTCCATAAGTTGCAACCTTAGAAACTCACAAAGATCGAAATCCTTTCCATTCACTACCATTTCATAAGTTGCATGAATTGATGTGGCCGATACTGAGTTTTCTATGTTTGTAAAGTAGACTTTTTTCCCAGTCATAATGACAGCATACTTAACAATAGGGTTTGTGATAGACTTCATGGTGAAGGCTCTTTCGTCAAACTTGGCACCAATGTCACAAAGACTAGGAACCATTCGAATTTCCTCCTTGTTGATAATCCTTGGTTCATTTATCCACACAAGATTGTTGTGAACTCTACTAAGGGCCAACCTAACAAATTTCACCTCACTCTCGCTAGAAAATTTTGGAAACCAATTCCAAACATTCAGCTTCATTCAAACTAGGTTTTCATATTCTTCTTTGTGTAGTTAGTCATTAGTCAATTCATTATCCCACAAATCCTTCAGCTCTTGGTGATCAAATTCTTCTAGCTTCCCATGAATGTATGTTCTTGGGTCTTTGATGGGTAGCACATGACTTAGAATGTGCGAGAACGCACCTATTGGGTCATTTTCATATGCTTTCCATCAACATCTTCTACATTTTGGTTAGGGCCTCTCATAAATTTCCACAACAGTTGGAGTGGCTGTATTCCTCAAATAAACTTGAATAAACTTAACAAAGAATTCCTTCAAATTAAACACCACAAAATTCAGATAAGAGAGAATACCTTTTTCTGCTTGACACGAACTAGGGTTTCAGTGTACGATGCTCTTGATTCACTTTCTATCTCACTTCTTCCAATTTGCACGAATGCAATTTTCTTTAACTTAGTCTCTTTCTTTATTATTTACTAATTTTTCCCTAATTTTGCATTTATTACTTTTTAGCTTTAAAGCTACCAACCACTTTGTGAAATACACTATAAACTAAGAAGAGTTATGCAATTATTTTGTTTTCCTTGTTTTCTAGTGTAATTTTCTCCAATGCCTTCAAAATAGAGATTTGCATCACTTATCCTTGTGTCATCGGATGACACCTCATATATCGGGGGTTTGTTATATTTTTCTATGATTGCTCCCCCTTAAACCATTACTGGGTTCAGTTCTTAGAAGAGGTATCTACACCAGATGAAAATACATGATTATTTGATTCATCCTTGTTCTCAAATTCTTCCTTCTTTCTCCAATTTTTTTTCATTTCTTTCCTTACTTCTTTAGGATCTACTTTGTTCATAGGTTTTTTTTTGGTATCAGATTAGGTTTCTTCCCATCTTGGCTCCTACAAAATTTTGAGAAATGTTCTAGTTTGTTACAAGTGTGGAACACAACATATCCTTGATCAAATTAATTTACATTTATCCTTGACTTGCACTAATTAGCCTTGTTTCCAAAGATATTGCATGTGTAAGAGTAGCCTTGAAAAGAATGAATTCTTTTACTAGTATTAAATCTGCTCATCATCATCTGACTTCTACATTTGATAGCTCTATGTCCAAACTTGTCGCAAACATAGCATTGTCTAGAAAAGAACCCAACATTCTGATTCATTATATTCTAGTTCATCCTACTTCTAAATTTGGTAGCTCTATGTCTAAACTTATTGCATGAGAAATAAAAACTATTAAAAAATGGGTACCTTTGAGCATTAGGTTGTTGGATGGGAATCCTTTTAGTATTTATCCTTTGATTCTTGTTTTCATAAGCATTTCCTTGAAGTTTCCTTTGATTGTCTAGTTTGTTGAGAATTAGTTTAGTCTTTCAAATTTTTCCTTCTTCAAGTCCTAGACCAATTTTGTCCTTAGCAAGTTTCTAAGATGCAATCAACTCATCAAGTAGTATAGAACTTGTCTTTAACTTTCTTCACGAGCTTTCGCTTTTTCTAGGTCAACTCTGAAGGTCACCACTTCTTGTTCTGGCTTTGTACATTCATTAATTTTATTCGGGATCTCAAATTCTAGCATTACTCAATTCATTTATTTTCTTCTACTTGCATTTTCACTTTGGTAATATCCTCATTAGCCTTCTTCAACTAATCACTGACTTCTCTATGTCTATCCTTCAATTTTTGATCTACTCTCTCAGCTTCCTAATGCAATAATTTGCTTCCTTCAGATTTCCTTTCAGAGTTTCCTTCTCATCCTCACTTTTTTCCAATTCCTCAAGGGAAGAATTGATCTCTTCAGATACAAATTTTTCTTCTGGAGAAGCAAAATAGTATTTTCCATCCATGTATTCAAATTTTGGGACCTTCCTCAAGCTGTAACTTTTTTAGAGGAACCGAGCTCTGATACCAATTGTTGAATACATTGAATATTGAGGGGGGTGAATTAGTGTCCTTCTATTGAAATTAATTATTAACCATCCAATTATTTATCCACATCTAATTGCAAACCAAAACCTAAAACAGATCATAACACATTAACAC
>VDFB02271358.1:54991042-55201383 GCA_007258455.2 Sequoia sempervirens | reverse complement strand
CAAGAACTGTTAAAGATATTAATGGGTTGTGAGAATTACTATTCCATGAGTTATTATGTGTTTTATGCATCAAGTGTGTTTTCTTTTCTCATATATTTCCATGTTTCAAATGAAAATGATTGACTACTTTCCCTATTAAGTGAGAAATCTTCCTTAACAGGTTGTGAAAAATATAGTGGAATTACCCATATTGATATGTTAATGAACATAATAAACATAGTTGAATGAAAGAAGAATAATGGTATGGATAAATATAGAAAACCGATCTTGATCATATATGTGATGTCAAACACTTAGTAAGATGGGAAGTGTGGTGTACCATGTATTGTTAAATTCTAGGAAAATGGAGTAATATACATAAGCTACATTTGTACATCAACTAGTGATTCCTTTTACCTATGCAAAGTGAGTAGATATGTACAAAATTAAGAAGCAAAGTGAATATTGTTTAAAGAAAAATAAGAGTATGTAAGTGAATTGATTTTGTTCTACAATATGGTGAATTTCACAAAGTGTATAATGTTATGACATGTGAAGTGAAAACCAATAAATGTGTTGTGTCCCAAGTATGAGATATAGGGTATTTGACTTGGGATAAGGGTGGTGGACATCTAGTATGATCCCCTATATGTACCCTTTGTGATGGCCTTTATGTAAGCTAGCTAGTTGTGAGTTCAAATAAATGTGTTATGTGTATAAGTGTGTCTATTAAATGAAATGTGATGTATTCCTTTGTGTTAGTTTTATTTTTATGTTAAATGTGTACCCCTAGCATTTGGTTCCCCCCTTATGGGAGTGCGATGCTAGCTAGTGTGAATAGGGGTTGAGAGGCACATGTTCTTCCATTGGGAAATTATGAGCTCAGGGCGTTGTCCCTAATCCTTACAAAGGATCTATGTCGAGTCATTTTAATCCTCCTATGGATGTTGATTGTGGCCTAATCCCCCACATATGAGAGCCATGCTTGTTGGTTCATAGTGCAAACCTATTCCTTGATGTTTATAACCCATGGGTAAAGGATGGAATTTTATGGACCACCAGTTACTCATATTTATGTGGTTAGGGGACCACCAATGATTCATATTTATGTGGTCAGGGACCACCAGTTACTTATATTTATGTGGTCAGGGACCACCAATGATGCAGATTTTGTGGTCAAGGACCACCAGTTAATCATATTTTTGTGGTCAGGGACCACCAATTATTGCATGCTATTATACTTATCAATATATTTATGTGGTCAAGGACCACCATTCCCCTCCTCCCTTTAGGTGGCTTATCAAGTCACGTGGTGCTCGTAATGTGCGTATTTTATTGTTGAAATATGAACTATTGGTAATTCTTAATTGATGTTTTATTTTATTATACACCAGCAGTGTGGAATTTTGTATTTATTTTATTAAGCTATTTAGCCATTTGAAGGTTGTTATAGTCCAAATTGCCTCAAGGACTTGTTTAGTTTTATTTCTAAATTAAGATTAGAATGTTGAAATGTATCTACAATTGATCTCTATTTTGTTTCTCTTTGAAATTGATAGTTCCTCTTTGAGAGTTTCATTGAAACTTTGGTTTACAATCTTATGTTACTCAATTTGAGGCTTTCTACTTGTTTGCAAATTGTTGGCATGTCTAATGTATTGTGAAATCTATAAACTGCCATATCCCAAGGGGTTCCCTAGCAGGTCGTATAGGGCAGTAGATGCACTGGGGAATTATTTTGAAGCGGGTTGTAAATGGGACCGGTATGGGACGGTCATTAATCCATTCTTCCCCTTGTTCTATGATTGTTCTTATCAGTATGGAGGAGTCCTTAGAGAAGGGCCTCAAGAGCATCTTTCCTAATGATTATGGCATCCAAGAATATCCATCCTTGTAAACCCCATTGAGCCTTGTGATGTGAGTTATGTGTAAATGTTGTGATGTATGCATAAATTTGCAAATAAATGACACGTGAAAGTACTTGATTGTTACGTGAGAAAGAAAATGACAGATAAAATTGAGACTATTGTTTTTAAGACATGAATTGATATTAGAACAAAAATGTTTTCTAACATCATGAGTGATGTTTATGATGCAAAAGAAAACCTTGTAGGGTATCCAAGGACGTTAATGTGTTGGATTTATGTTGATTTCAAAAATATTAACTACATGGATGGCTACTAACATTTGTTATAATGTGACTATATTTTGAATAAATGTTCTATGGTGGAAAAATTTGTTCTGAGCATTTAGATGTTTGATTTATGAAAGGGATTAATTTAATGTGTGCTTAATAGTTGAATGCTACGATTTCTTCATCAAGAAAGTATAGTAGTTCATATTCTAATATATTTATGTGCATTGCTATATTGAGATTTATTTTCATGACCTTAACGACTTCCAGGAGGAAGTCTAAGCTAAGGGGAGGGGGATGTAAGACCCCGTTTCACACATGATTAATGATAAACCTAATTTGTGATATGATTTTCTTAAATTGATGATTAGATATATTGTGGATGATAAATAAGGTGATCTTTTGGAAAAATCCTTGTAATTTCATTTTGACATTATGTTCTATTGTCACTACTATGAAGGTGGAATACACTAGTATACTATGGAATAAAAATTGAGATTTAAATGGATTATTATATGCCTAAAGTTTAGAATATTCAGCTAATAGATTAATGTGATATACAATGTTACTTATGATCATGTCAATAATGTGCAGGAAGGCAACAATGTTAGCATGAGAAGGGAGGTACACTCCACACCTCCCCATCAAAAGGTTGCAAGTTGAAACTCCTATATAGTTGGAGAGGAAGAATGAGTAGGGTGTTACCCACTTCCCCTTTTTGGAGAATCTTGGATTTGGAGTTTTTGAGAGATAGGAGAAAAATATGGAAGGAATGGAGGAGTCTTCACATTTGAAATGGAGTTCAAGATGCTTGGTCTTAAAAGATAAGATTTTCTTTCTCCCTTATTCCTATCAAATTTATTTAGTAGTAAATGTGTTGTTGAGTTATTGTGTGATTATTTTGAAAGAAAGTTGTAGAGAGTTCAAAATTTGATGGGTGTGTGTGGCTTGAGAGTTGATGGTAAAATCGGTAAATTTCATTTGAGGACAAGTTATTCTAATTATCATACCAAGATAATTTGGTAGTTTACATCTTGCTCGGGGGAATGGCTAGAGTCCTTTGAGACTTCATGATGCCATTTATGGTAGGGTGGAGAGCAAGCTTTAGTTATTTGTATGTTACTCTTGTATTTCGAATCATTGATTGTAATATGGAATATCTAGTACTCTGTTGTCACATTGATGTGTAAACTTTGTAAATTTTATGTTGCAAAAATGTACAAAGAAAGAGAAAGTGTATAGTTGGATAGGCATGAGTAAAAAATAACCTATTATAGCCTCTTAACATTCTATTCTCTTATTTAAGGAAATATAACATGATGCCCATCGTTGTATGCATGCTGCTAGAAAACTTGCAAGTACTGTATTTACAAGGTCTCTACAATTTTAGGAAGGAAATCAAAAGGTTTTCCTTGTAGCATTTATAGGATGAAGATATCATTACAAGGCTCTATGCAATTGCAAATAAATAAATCAGAGTTAATCATTATTCTTTTGCAATTATCGGAATTGAAATAGAGGAAATGTAGTTATACTGAATCTAGATACTCCATTTGTTTTCTGCAAATAGGCATATAATGACCAATGCTGCATTTGGTTCCTATGTAATCCCCTTATGAATACTTGCGAAAGAAAGAGTATTTTCTCATAGTAGACTCCTACATCTTCTACTTCTACTAGAGGATTTTTATGTTCTGTTAAAGTATTATCATTAAAAGTGGGCATATTGCATTGAATCTATTTATACTACTTGCCATGTAAGTCGATGAAATTATGGTTCAAAAATAATGCATTTACTACATGATACACAAGATTTGCACATTTAAGAAAAGGTAGAATATCCTCACTGCTGGTGTATCAGGAATCTTGGCTCATTTGGTTAGTCATGCTTGCAGTGAATGGCCATGGACATAGTTTCTTCCGTAACACTAGAAGCTTTCCTCCATTGCCCACTCGTGTCATTACATCAAGAAGCTTTCTTTTAAAGAAGAAATTTATGCATATTATTCTGGTAAAGAGAAAAAGAAAAAAGAAAAGAAAAAGAGAAATAATAAGTAGATAGGTCGCTTCAGGATGAAATAAACCAAACAAGAGTTTTGTAAGAATTTATGTGAAAACAAAAGCTTAGGACTCCGTAATCTAGCAATTACAGGGATACCCATAGCATAGTCGGCCACACCAGCCCTTCCTCCTTCGCATCCGAACAACTAAGTGCAATTTTTTCCTTCATTGGGGCCTTCCATATCTTGGAGAATTTCTTGTGCCTTGGGAACTTCTAATTTGAACCTGGATACTACCCTAATCTCTGCCATGTGCAGTCGAAGAAATTGGAGTTTGAAACTGTCCTGGTGCAATAGCAAGGTAACATAAACAAGCAAGGTCGAGCTCTCCCTCCAATGAAGACTTAAATGTTTTAGCAACTTAACCTTAATCATATTATGACCTCCTGCATATATTGCAAGGTAAAAATCGTGTGACAATCATTGTTGATTTCACCTCATGCATGTGTATTGTCACCAGTTTATTTTGTAGCAAACAAAATATTCAAAATAATGAGTTGTATATGGTGCATTAAAGGTGGGATGGTAGGAATTAATTCACTAACAGAAAGAGCAGTAAAGCCGCGATAACCCTTAGAGTAAGTCTAGCAGTCCACCTATATACCACGAGATTTGAGTCTACTACGGAGGTGATATGGTGGCCATCACTGACATCTCACACAATATGAGCTCATTAAATAATGAAGAATACTGCGACTTCATTGATGGTTTAAGAGCCTTGACTGGCATACTTCATATAGAGTATACTCTTCTACAAGCTATCACATCACCCACTCTTATGGCATCATGGCTTATCAGTAACCACCCCAACGATTTTCCCTGGCCAGAGCATTTTAGGTATTGATGAGTGGTGACGTAAACCCCATCATATTGTCATTCACTTTAACTCAGTGTTTCCATGAAACGTGTTACCTCTAGTTGGGAGATTGGAAAACTAACACCTCATGGTAATGTTTCTTTTATATGACACCACACTGAGGTAACGTAACAATTACTATACTTTAGAAACTGTTTATTAATGAAAACGTAACACTCTCATTTGCATGCCAAGAAAACTGCCTCATTTCATTCACCCGTGATCTAATTGATGCCTAGAAGCATGATCCTTTTGATAACACAGCTGTGGACTTTTACCGCTCTGAAACCTTAGCTCTAATTAAAAATGGTGTAACTGCCGAACACTAGATACTATAAGAATTTTATTAAATTCTTATTCTGACACTCTAAACAGCTAGATATGTAGAAATGACTCCATTGAGAACCGTTGGTTCAATAAATTTCAATGTAAGCGATGGGATACTGTGATGGGTTACATTATATTTCTAGTCTGTAGATATAAATGCAATACTACAGCAGCTAAGGTATTAATATTTTCCTGCAGGCTTCATAATGATGTCACTGTAACTTAATATTACTAAGGCTGAAAAATAAAATAAAATCCAGTTATCCACTATCACACAAAATTAATATTGTCCCTTGTGTTGTCCTCTCACCTAATCCTTCTCTATTGCACTTCTACAATTCTCAATTTCAAATCCCTTTGCAATTGTATTTCTGACAGTTCTTCGTTTTCATCATCTTCAATCATTTATTCATTCTAGTTGCATTCTCCCATGTGCAAATCAAATACCCATGCAGTTGTCCATGTAATGAGATGGACATTGAATTTGGGATATGATTAACATGCATAGTTTTGGCATCTATATTGTTCCAAAATAAATAAATATATATTATAGTTTAATTATGATGCCTCCGTGTAAACTTCCAAGTCTATTAATTGTAATATATTGCTATCAATACTAAAGTTCTCTGTCTTGGTTGATTCCCTGCGTTTGGCTAAAAAAAAATAAAAATAAAATAAGACCATAATGCTAAAACAGAAAAATTCAGTTCCGTGGATTTTAAAATCAATAAATTGTAATGTTTTAACGACAAAGATAAATTTGAATGGAAATATCCAAGGTTACAAGTTAGGGGCATATGGCTTTTCTTTTAAAAGAGGATTAAGATAAAAACAAAAAAGAATTCATGTGAACTTATAAAAGAAAGACTCTAAAAGTTAAAAGGAGGCTTACGTGGCCTTTAGGCTTGGAAGAACAAAAGAAAAGATAAAAATATAATGAGTAAAAAGAAGATTTAGAAAATTAAGTATTTTAACATGTTTCCATGTAAAGGATTTTAAGGTATTTTTGTTTTTAGTCTAACTCATTGTTTTATATATGTTGTAATTAGGTTTGTGAATATTCTTTAAAAATAAGCAATGCTAATTTATTCATATATTTAAAGAATAGGTTTGTGATAATTAAAATCATTATTTAGGAGGTGAATTTGGGTGATATTATTGTCTTTTAACACTTAAAATTATGGTTTAAAAATTATTATTACCAACTCAAAGCTAATTTGACGCTGTTATTATTATACATAGTCTCTTGATAATGTTCTTGGGTAAGAGGGTAGTCACGATGTGTTTTTATTCCTATTGGTTGAGTTGTTAAACAGTTAGTAAACGATTCTTTTGGTTGAGCCATAAATTAAATAATAACATTGTACCAATGCCTAGTTGTGAATCCAATCCAAAATAGGAGAAAGGTCTAAGTGGTTGATAAAATGGTAATATTATTGTCACCTAAGAATAAGTGTTGATTAATTTACGATATTTTTTATTGAGGTTGAATTGCAAGAGATGATGCTATTTTGATTAACGCTTAGATGGTAATAAAAATATAATAATATAATAAGAATAAATTGCTAATATTGGCTTATCGATTTGAAAAGGTTAGTATTCTAGTTGGGAACCTTATTACTATTAATAAAATTATATTTGATAGTTTAAGCTATAACCATAGATGTATCATAAACTAATTACTAAACATCGAGAATAATATTATAGTATAAATAATCTTTTTATTTAGTAATATTAAATTGGATCAATTTGTCATTAACAATCAACACAGGGTGTATGTGTTATAAATGGTAATATGAGTATTGTGAATACATGCCAATAATACTATAATGGTAACATTTCCTTTAATATTATCAAGTAGTAATGATGTTGTTCCATAATGGGAATCAATGATACCAATGATGATATGTTTGGTGTCAGGATCAATTTTTTTATGGATTCTATAAGGGTAAAATGAAGAATTATATCCATTATGGATAATACATCTATCATGTACTTTAGTCCAATCGTTGTTTCCCTACCTATTCAATAATTTGATTCCAACAACGTTAGTAAGAGGGGATAACATTGTTGGGAACCTTAGGCTTAGGATGAATGAATTTAGTAAGTGACATACTATGAAATTTGAGAACCTCCTCTCAAGGTGTATAGTATGCTTTCTGGTGTGTGTTTGGTTAACATTTACTACTATATTTTAATATTGTAAAAAATAAAATTTGCTAGGTTTTCTAGTGAATTTTTTTGGGGCATGACAACAACATTGGTTATATGGCCACCTTGCATAATACAATTCACATGCCTATGGAGCCATCTTGTTTGTTCATGAGCTCCAAGCACACAAAGTTTTCCTTGTCTCATGAAGCTCAAAGTTCATTGTTGCATGGTACCTTATCAAAGTTATCAAGAGGTATAACTTTGTTATGGTCAAGAAGTCAAATGAGGGCATGACTTTCCCTTAGCCACTCACATGTGTGTGAGAGTGCATACCATCCATGTGTGTATATGTCTCATTGTGTTGAATTTCTCACCCAAAAAATATCCTAGAGTTTCACTGCCTCAGAGGGAGTGCATTTTTTGGAAAAACAAACTAAATCCACATATTGTTGGAAAAATAGTCAAAGCTTGATCCACCTCATTTTTCTTTTCTCTTGTTTTTTTCTTTCTTTCTTCCTTTAGTTATTGACATTGCATGATCATGTATCTTGATGTTGCATATTATACACCTTGTGTGTGTGTCCTTTCATGCTTATGTTGGTTTGACATAGGATCTTGGATCTTAGGGCCTTGACCACTCCCTTGATCTTTTTCATGCTATACCTTTTGCATTGGTAAAATTGGACCCCTCTTGAATGTCTACTTTAGTATGAGTTTTAAGCAATTTCATCCTCTCACTAAAGTGGGGGATAGATGTAATGACAAAAAAGAGTCCCTCTTTTCCTTGCTTAATTTGGGAATAATTAATGATAAATTGGACTTCATATCACCTTGATCTAGTGGTGTGATGTGTTTTATGCATCCACATCTTGGGCCCTTGTGAACTAAATGATCTTATTGGTGCCTCATTTGGAGTGTTGTAAAGTGTTGTAACACACTTTCACACTTTTCTAGTGTTTTATTTAATAATTGGGCTCATTTATGCTTTAATTGGCCTTATTATGCATCCATAAGCCTCATTTAATGCATATTTCAAAGATAATATCAACACAAACCAACATCTAATCATAATTCAGGTGTTTTCAAGTTGTACAACCTAGCTTTAGTGATCTAGTACTCATTCACCACCTTGGGCGAATGAGTCCCACCTAGGTTTTTAGGTTTTGAAAATAGTTTCACACCTTACTAAGAATTTTTAAATTTGTTCCCATAAATTATGCCTAATGGGACTCATTTGAAACCTTGTGAAAATGAGTCCTATGTGGCCCAAAATAAAAACTAATTCAGATTTCTGGTGGGATTTTATCCTCCTAGATCTAATGTCGGCTTGTAGTGTTGTAATTTCAAAAATTCTTGCATAATTAAGTATAAATACAAGTTTCTTTCACTCATTTTACACCTAGCAAGTTGAATGAGAATTCTTATAGCAAGTTTGAGTTCACAAGGGAATTCAAGTGTTTACAAGATAATTTCTAAGGCATTCAAGGGCTGAATTATTCATCAATTATTGTAGAAAATCAAGATCCATCATCATGTCAAGATTATCAAACATCAAGCATGTTATTGAGCTAGTATTGTGATGTTGCATTCAAGATCTAAGGAAAAGCATTGTTCCACACTTATCTCAAGATCTAGATCTATATCCTTCATCACCATTTCATAATAGACTGTTGATTTGCATTACAAGACATCATTCAAGGTATCATTACTCATTTTTTATGTCCTATGTTGCATGTTTCATGTTAATCTTTCATTATTTCATCATCTCATAAATAATTACCTAAAATGGGTTTGATTAAGGAAAACCCCTATTCACTAACAATCAACAAGTCTTTCTCCTCTTTACATGTGTGATTGTAGGTTTATAGATTGAAGAAAAATAGATTTGATGCCTTCAAAAGTACCAAAATGACAAAGTTACAAATTTCATCAAAGTTGTCAAGACTCACGAAAACTCAAATCTAAGGAAAAATGTCCATCCAATTTGTAAGGAATCAATGGGAAATTGCTTATTTGATCCATATTTAAAGGCTTGCAAAGTTTTAGTTCAAGACTATGCTCCTAGGAAACTTTGCGACAAAATGGGATTAATCTCCCAAAAGTGGCGAATGAGTCCCACTATAGGTATTTTTTTGGATTTTTGGAAAATTTAGATACCCTTTTTCCATAAACTTGTTTTTGTGCAGAAACCTAGATCTGGGACTGATTCACCTAGATTGACGAATGAGTCCTAGTAGGTCAAAATTTTATATTTTTCTACATTTTTGAGCTCATCCAAGTCAACTTCAGATTCCCATGTGCACACAATCCATCTCACAACTTGTTGTTTTATTTTATATACATTTCTAGGTCATTTAGATAAAGTTTGCATTAAATTAGGGTTAAGAATTTCATCTTGTATTTTATTTTTCTTCCCAATTCCTAGCTTGGTGGTGAGCCCCTCATTAGTTTACAATCATCCCTAAGTACAACCCTATTGCAAGATCTCTTTCTCTTTTGAATTGAGATCTCTAGGGTTATCCTTGAATGTGGAGTATAGAAAGTGTGTTTCCCTAGGTCCTAAACCCTAGTGGAGACAATTTTTTATCTTACAAAGACAATGATTTAATCTATTGAAAATTTTATTAAAGAATTGGGAGCTTCTTTAGGTGATGAAGATAACATGTAGCAAGACACATCTATCCCAAAAATAAATGATCTAATCAAAGATCAACATGTGCATGAGCAAGGAGAAATGATGACAGATAACACCACTCTAAATGGGAAGATACATGTCTATTGAGAAGAGCAAAGAAGATGAGCAAGGAATCTTTGAGAAGAAAAAAGATCAAAAGGAATAAACTATGGCTCCTTTGGATGTTGAGAAGACTATATAAAAGTGTTCTGATAGTGGAGAAAAGGAGAAGAATGATATACATGCAAAAGCAAGCACAAAAATTGGATATGAATCCTTTGCACCCTATGGAGATTCATTAAAAGATCTTTTAGATTTGCAAATGTAGTTACAACCAGTGGTGGCTACACAACTGCTAGAAATTCCAATGTAACAAGGTCAAGTGGATTTGGATAAGATTTCTCATCTACATAAGTTACATCTTGGTGATGTTTTCCATGCCTCGGTAAGAAAGGAGATATTACAAACTCACCAAAAATGCACACAATTAGTCAATGAGGTTGTCAATGTTTTGCAAGAAGGCCTTCCCATAGTATTGATTGATACTTCATTACCAGGTGTACAACAATTGAAGTTACTACTAGATTCCTTTAAGGAGTACTCTATAAGTTTGGAAGAGAAGATATAGAAGGAAGTACTAAAGAAATTGAATGATAAGAGGCTAACTAATGCCTCAAATATATGTTCTATTGCACATACCAAGTTGCAAGGAAACTTGAAAGATGTTCAAAATATTTTGGAGGAAGCCAAACTATTGTTCCAATTTTTTTTGAAATGGCCATTTTCTACAAAATTTATAAAGAATTAGATAGACTCAATTGAGTCCCAAATTTCTTAGGCCTCAGTTGTGTATGATCCAAGGAATGATGGGGATGGAGAAATCCAAGTGATAATTGAAACTCTACATGCTCAATTCTTTTTATTGTAGGAACAAAGAGATAAAATTATAATGTAGGAAAATCAACTCAACTCTATGATATGGTAAATCTAAGGCATGCACATCTTTAACTAAAGCTTTGGCCAATGCTGAAAAAGTTATGCAAAAAACAACAATGCCTAGCTCTCTAGAAGAAGGAGAATACTTCTATGTACAAATCAATGAGAAAAGCTACCTGCTTGCATTCACCAAGAAGGATTGGGAGGCACACCTTGAAAAATTAAAGGTAACATATAAAGGGTATATTACACTCATCCAATTAAGGTGTATATTTTTCTTTAATTGTATAGACAAGTTTTGATTTAAATTTACATTATTGGAGTTAGTAGATGGTGTTTTAGTACAAATTTGTATTTTTTGTGATTTATAACATAGTCAAGGGGAGCTATTCTCATGTAGATATATCTGTAAGGGGATGTAATGCAGATTTACTACCCTTTTCCCTTGATGTCAAAGGGGGAGTGAAGTTGAGAAGTGTGTTGCCATCAATGAAAAAGGGGGAGATTGATGGCAACATGAGCAACTGTTGGAGCAACTAGGTCAGCTGCTACCTTTGCTACTAGTTCATATGGTATTGATGGTGGTGCAACTTCAGAGAATTTGTGCTGGTAATGCTCCCTAAACCTGATCACCTACCTTAGCCTTCACTTTAGGTGAATTTGTGGAGTTTGTTTCTTTCCCTCTTGCCTTCTATCTGTCCAATTAGAAAGAATTTCTCTTCTCTATTTTCCAACTTCAACCTATACCCTTCTCCTTTGAGCCCTGATAGAAGTAAGGGGGTGTTTTTAAGTTTCTATCCTGACCTCAATTTCGAGAAACCAGCAGTTAGGAATCCTATTTCCCAAACGAGGGGTCCAGATAGCACATTGTAAATTTTAAAATAGCCTTTCCCTTGGGGGGACTTCCTTGTACGCTTTGGGGGTGGAGACAAAAATAAGACTAGGGGAGGAACATGTGAGTAGATGACATCGATTTGACCATTTCGCCATGAAGGAAAAATAATACCATTTCCCTTTCTTCGCCCCTTTCTTTGTAACCATTTCCCTTTCTTCGGAACCATGTTACATATAGAATCATCGGGTCTACCATTGTCGGCATATGACCAATAAATATATATGACCGATGATTCTTCCTTTTGAGCGACTTATGGGGGAACACTACTCTATTATTGAGAGAATTGACTATTTCGAAACTAAGTATCTCATAGAGAGAAAAACTCATTCGACTGAGGGCCAAACGAGATGCTGAATCATAAACATAGGATCTAACGAGCCATAAGAGCCTCACTGTATTGGATGGAAAGCCCTGATGGGACTTTGTGGTCATTGGAGGGGAAGGCGGCTTGCTTGGGCAGGTGTTCTCTATCAGATGGTCTTCGGGTTTCATTGCAACAATCTGGGATGGCCTTAGGCCCCACCTAGATGATTGCAGTCATTTCAGGAGGAAACAATGCTACGAGTTGAACTATCTAGGGGAAAATTATTTCAAGAATAGAGGTATTCTCTATGGTCGTTTCGAGAAAGGTAATACCATTTGAGGGAACGTAGGTGGTGCAAGCTTACAAATGTTAGTTATAAATCTTTTTGGTGCTATCTTGAGGAGTACTTCCTTTGGCCCCTAGTGACTAGCTCTGCTTTTGCAGGATCCCCCCGGTCCTCCGAGAGGTCTTGTAGGAATAACCTAGGGACGGACAGGCCTAGGGAGTACTACGGACAAATGGGTTAGTGAGAGAGTATCCAGTTCAGAAGCAAGCATTGGTGCCTGGGTGAGTGTCATCTCACCATAGGTTAAAGTCAAAGTATTTTAATAACGCAAGAATGCTCGTCTATGGGTAGAAACTTTGTTCCCGAAACTCTTGCCCCATCATCATGCCAACTATTGAGAGGATTGTCATCCATGCACCAACATCTAAACAAAGTAGTAAAAAAAGTAGTAGAAAGATGATGTGGCATAGCCCCATGCTATAAAGGGCATATGAGGAGTGTTTACAGCAACACACGTGGCTAATGCGTGTCCTATAGAGACAAACGACTTCGATAACAGCTAGATGCCAATCATCTTAGTACAATGGTGGGTGTCACTGTAACCAACCAAACTATTTTTGTGGCAACCACAAAGGAAAGTACCCAGAAGTACCCCACCGTGCTTTCCAACCACCACTTGCTAAGGTGCGCTTTCGGTATCTCACTACCGTGTCTTCACCATTTTCTATACCAACTGTTAAACTAGTTGGTCCATGATAGAAACCCCTATCTGATTGTATGCAAGTGACGTTGAAGGTCCGCCACTTATCCCCAATCCGAACTAAGGATTTATGGGTTTAGAGCCCAAAACCGAGAAAAAGGGTTGAAAGGGAGGGGAATTTCACAAGGGTAAAACTCACCACACACATGCACTTTGTGGGGTGGGACACCCCACAAGGATGGTAAGGGTACAAATAATAGTAGATGGTGTTTTCATTGATGTCAACCCATTGTAGAATTGATGGTGTAGAATTAGAAGAGTTCAGGACTGAGATAGTGTATTTTCAATGTAACAAAGGAATAGTTTTGTGGTCTGCATTGTTGTACATTGCATTATCTTGTCATACATTTTTTAGGTAATAATGTTACATATTGAAGTTCATATCCAAATTTCTATGGTTTTATATCTTCCACAATAGAAGATATTAATTACAGAGTATCAAAAAGAGTAGTAATAGAGTTACAATTGTAGAGTTCATGTTGGAAAGCTCAACATTCCACCATGGATGATCATTGTTTTTGGTTTATTTCAAGAAGTTATTGGAGATTTCAAATGTGTGTGCATTATGAGTTTCAAGTGGTTTGGTGATCCATGCATCAAGATTTGGATGAGCAATTGGTTTATTCAATTGTTGCTTTACCAATTTGGTTTTGTAGTGTCGACCTAAGTGTTTTGGGGTTGTGCAAGACTAAATTGTGTATGGATTGGATTCATAAGAGTATCTATAGGTCATGTAAACATATTTTGGTTAAGAACACACTTTGGTTATTTCTACAAGGCATGTACATTTGAGTTTTAGCCAGCAAGTTTTTAGGTCATTTATATTTCATCCAATTAGGTCGACCTAGTTGATGGTATGACTAATTGTAGAATATATATATAGAGAAAGAAAATTCATTATTTCCAAGTAGATAGAAGAGAAAAATGTGATAGTGGCAATCTTGTGCATGTGCATAAGAATGAAGTGTGTAAAGTCAATTTTCTAAGAAGAACATGGAACTGTGTCTTCAACATATAACAGATGCAATGTAGATAGTTCAAACTTTGGAAATGATCCATTTTTGTATGTTCATTTATAATTTGGGAAGAATTGATCTTCCTTGGGAAGTGAGCCCTCCTATTTTTTAGGCAGTATGTCCTTGGATAGTGAGTCTTTTAAACTGTGATCTATTATAAGGGTGAGTGTAGTATCATGGGGGTCCAAAAAGTGGCTAATGACTTTATTTAATCCAAATTTGATGAAACAAAAATAGTTTATTGAGAAAATTTTCAGCTTTCTATAAATATAAGATATGCCCTAGGTATTTTAAATTTAATAGATAATTATTATTGATTTTATATATTTTGACTAAAGTCTTAATTGATAGGCTAATTGAAAAACATCTACAATTCTCAAAAAACTTCACATTTTTCAAATCTAAAAGATGTGACACATTCTATGCTTCCCATACTATAGGATAAAAAGATAAAAAATGAATTTCATAAATTTTTGACCAGGTTATGGTGGTTAGACAAACATGTTTTAATATTTTTAAAAAGTCCTAATAAAAAATTCATAACTAATTATTTACTTGCAAAAAAATTATAAATAAAAATAGAGCACATCTAGGCATGTGTCCTCTGCTTATATTTAATTTTTAAAAAAGTTATATTATTTTTTTCTTGAACCTAGGTTGGTTAGACATACACTTGCTTTTTGTTTTTTCTTGAAAATCTAGTACTACTGCATGGAAATTTTATATTTTTACCAAATAGATTTACTTTTTTCCAAAAAAGGACTAGTATCTTAGAAACTACATTCAATTTTCAACATATTTTTTTCTTACATATTTTTCAAATTGTTTTAATAACCTATTCAAATTTTTATGTCATGTTGTCTAACTTTGTTTTTCTAATTTTTCATTGCCACTTAAGGCCCAGTTTGGACACCCATGATCCTGCACTGACCCATAACTAGTTATGATATATTGTGAGTTAATCCTCATTGTGGTTTTTCACTTCCAAGGGTTTTCCAAGTTAAATTTGGTGTTCATCTATTGATTGTTGTGATACATGCTTCATATTGTTTCTTTCCATTTTTGCAAGTTTAATGAGATGTTTTGTAATGCACTTTTAAGTTATTAAGTTTCATGGAATACTGATTCACCCCACTCCCTCTCAATTATTGGGTGTTCAACATACAATTCCTAGACCCTTTAAAATGATACAAGCTCCCCTTAAATAGAAAAAGATAAGCATGTAGGCTTAGGGATTAGAAAAGATACTTGTCTCAAAGATAACCAATATTTAGTTACAACTAGGTGGTGTAACAACCTACTAATAGAGTACATTCCTTTCTCAAAAGAGATAAAAGAGAAAAATCTTTGAAGCCATTTGAAGAAACCAATTTTCTTGAACTACTCGTGAAGACAAAAATAGTTCACACTTTTGTAGCTACATGTGATCATGAAAATTTTAATGAAGTAAAAATCATTGATGATTGTGATGATATAGAAAAATAATTTATTCTCAATGATATTTATCCACCCATGAGCATAGATTTCCTTCGAAGGCTACTTGAACTCAAGTTCCTTAGAAACTTTATTAATTTACAAGAATTATACCTAGCATCTTAAACTACTTTAGCCTCCTTATTAGAATTATCCAAGCTCAAATCCAATTTTATTATCTCATCCATGTTATTATTTAGTAGAGTTGAATATGGTTCACCACTGTCACAACTAAAATAATAAAGAGAAGGAAAATTTGTATTGAGCTAGGTCTTCCATTGATCAAAATGTTTAATGATCCCATTATTATCCAAAATCCTAGGCATTAATTTATCCTCCAATGCCTCAAAATATTTCATCTTACTTTTTAATTGTAATTCTAGTTTAGAATAATAAGTTGAAACATCACTTAATAGTTCTAGCATATCAAAATCACTTGCTAATTTTTTAGGAGTAGTGGAATTTCATCAAGCATTATTTTCTTATACATACTCTTTAGATCACCTTTATCCTTGGAATCCATATGCTTAAAACTGCATTTAACCTAGCCTCTTGTTGTGTGTAATTGATATATTCATTTCTCAAGTTATTATAAATTCCCCATGTGTCATCCAATCTATGTCTTAAGATGCAAGATATCATGTGTCCTAACAAGTCATCTACCATACCGATGTTCCCCTTCTTTCTCTTTTCATTAGTTGGCTTCTCTTCTTTCTTACTCTGGTTTAGTTCCTCCTTCAATTCATTTATCTTTAAAGATAATGTAGATCTTTGTCTTGAATTGAAGAGTCACTTGATCCTAATGGAATGTTAGCATGAAGTGTGGTGATGCTCTATGAAGGAGGTAGCTACATGATAATAGCTAGTTGTAATCTTGCAATAATTTTACATGATCATTTTCTAGCTTATTAATTAGCCTATAACATTTTTTTATGGTAGGGAACAACAAACATGATAGTGTTGAATGCTAAAGATGTTTCTTGTGGGGAAGTTATGTCAAAAATTCTTCGAATAATAGGACTTCCAAGAATATCCGTAACATTACCTACAACTTGAGGCTTATGAGTCTCTAGAGCCACTACTCATATTTCCAAGGTTTCATGCCTTCTATGAAACTTTGATCGAAAGTTTAAAAATCATTTGTTTGTTCCTGAAATTTTAACACATCTTGATCAATATCATTCCTCATTATGTTATCTAAGGAAATGACTAAAGAAATATCCCAGCCTAGTAGCAATAAACATCCATTATCTTGCACAATTTTACTTTCTTCCTTAAGAGTTATATTCTTGATATAAGAGTAAACATTTGAAACAAATTTCTTAGTCATCTCTTCCTTCTCCTAAGGTGAAATCACTCCAATGCTATTCAAATCCCTAAAGAATTTTTCAATCTCATTCTTCATTAAAAAATATTTGAATTTTTTAGATCTTATAAATTGATCATGTGAAAAAATCTCAATGTATTTTTTAGGTTTTAATGTAATTTACCACATCTCCATGATATCTAAGATTAACCATCATTTTATCTTATGGGGCATCATTAATATGAAATCTAGGGCGGAAGACAAAAGCTAATTCACATCACCAAGTTTTTGTGTAGTCTCCCCCACTTCTTTTGTGTATGCATAGACAATTGAGTAATCAAACACGGTTTGGAAACCACTAGGTTATTTTTTAGGTGACACTAGAGGAGCACTAGACAAGTTTTTGGAAATGCAATTTGTTGCATATAATTTTTAGCCTTTGGAGGAGAACTAGATATTATTGGCTATGTAATTTGTTGCACAAAATTTTCAACCTCTTCTTGTAGTGCTTCTTAAGTTTTTCTTTGGCTAGGAACATAGCTTCTAGGAGATAAAGTGACAACATTTTTCAACATTATATGTATCCTAAGATTAGGATCCTATATTTATTTTAATGCTCTTGGGTAAATGGGTTTGATCTCCTTTCTTTGTTCTTCCCCTTTCCCAATTACACACAATTTTTTCTTTCTTTTAAGTTTAATTTTTCATTAGAAATACAATTTGTTACTACATCATCTTCTTTATCAATTTTGTGATAGAAATTTGACTTTTAGCTTTAGTTCTAACTTGGTTGATGAAATTTCTAGATCACACTTCGTATGAACATCAACCTTCATCCTATATGCTTGTAGTAAGGAGTATTGTAGCTCCAATCCATTTATTAATGTAACTTTAAAATAAAAATTTATATAATGGAGGATGGTAAGAAAGCCCCCTTTTAATGTTCCCTTAAATGATGTTTGTCAGCTTCATTGAGCTACCACATGATCCCTAGAAATTCCATTCTATTAAGGACACTTCTAGGAAACATGTGGTGGAACTAGGGTACCATATACTCTGATAATAGTTCTTATGTGAAAACCCGATCATGTACCAATTGTGTTTTATTCCTCTTCCTAGATCCATATATGTAGGTCTCATAAAATTCATTACCTCATCAGATAATCTACTCACCTAGAATCCTAGATTACTCATGATTACTTGTAGAAATAATTCCTCAAATACCACACAGTTGACATTCTGACAATACATGTCCCATATGTGAGTTCACCCCTAAACTGGTAGTGTAACTCCCTAAGCATTATAAAACTTCAATTTCATTATTGGGCTCCAAATTTTATTTTCACTATACAATAGGATGTGGTATAGAAAATAATACCATTTAAAATGAATTATTATGTGATCAATTTTTATATCTATTATTTCTTTTTGAATTTCATCATAAATGAATGTAGCATAGTCAAAAAAATTGTTCAAATCCCTGTGTTGCATGTTTTCTACCATCATTACTAAGTGTACTAGCATATGCGCCCTAACATCCACCCCTAAAACTTGAGAAAGAGCATAGTATGTTTAGTATGTGCCTTAACAAGGTGCTCAAAGAAAAATTCTTTAGAACACTAGAGTATTTTTTTGTAGCAATAATGTGGGTCATAATTTTTGTAACACACTCATAAAATTATAACCATTGTATAGTGTATTTAAGTTGGGCCTTTCAATAAATTATTAAAAAACATTACTTATACAATAACTAGATTGAACCTTTTTAATAATACAAAGTTTCAAACTTATAGAAAGGCATACTCCATAGGTTGGTTTCCCTTCCTCAACATCTTCATAGTAATGTAAGCAAGCCCATCCTCTTGGGTAAGATGGGAAATTTCTATGCCTAGAACTTTTTATTTGTTTACAAATAAGTTTTAAATATATAAATAATAGTATAATCTAAAAAATAGTGAATTTATAATTTTGATTTGTCGTGAGAATTTGGATGCTAAATCTAAAAAATAGTGGCCTATAGAGGACAATGATCTTACTAGTTGGATGTCAATTCCAAACAACCAAGATATTTCAAAACATAGATCAATTCAATTATGAGGATCCCTAGCCTCCTAAGGCTGTATTACTTTAGCTACTAAAATTTTACATTAGTGTAATCACAATTATATTGGCTTGAACTTGCTTTTGATTGTTCCAAACATGTTGTTACCTAGGGCATAAATTGTAGTTGCCCTTGTAATATGATGCCATACCACCCACTTTTTAAACAAGAATAAATTAATTTTCTTTTTTAAATAATATTTAGATCGTATTTAGTCTAGATGTTATTACATAGGCTATGAAGTTTTTTTTTTCCTAAAATAAAATATATACCTTATTTACACCTAGAGGTGCAACTACAATAGCAATAAACCATTCACAAGTCAACCCTTCATTATGTTCAATTACAGGTGATGAAAGTGTTATATATACATAAATATAACAAACTTGAAAAGTTAGTAAGATAATAAACTAACATCTATATCTTAAATGCTTCCATCTATAAGACATGAAGATCAATCTCGATGAATCTATCTAATCTATATTACAAATTAAATATAAACATCTCTAAAATTATCTTTCACATATTTAAAATATCTTTACCATATTTTTTTCAAAATCATATACACTAATCCTTTTTGAATTCATCTCTATTAATTATTTTTGGAAAACATGAAAAAGAAAAGTTTTTATTTAGAAAATATGTTAAACCTGGCTTCACACAAAGGTATTGAGTATAACTCCATAAGTGGACAACAATTTAAGCAACACTGGTTTAATGGTGACAGGCAGAAGGGTCCGCGCAGAAGCCAACAGGAATCCCGCACCAATTCTGCTCAACGTTGCAGCAAATATAAGTAAAACAAGAAAACAAGAAAAAGAAAACAAGTTAAACCTGGCTTCACTCAAAGGCATTAAGTATAGCCGTATTATTCATAATAGTGGTGAACAGCAACATAGCTTTAGTGACAGGCAGAAGGGTCCGCGCAGTAGCCAACATGAGTCCCGCACCAATTCTGGTCAACGTTGCAGCAAACACCGAGGTTACCAAGCCTACAGTCCTCGTTTCTCACGCAAGGCACATAACCGATGTGGCACTCTGGTGGCGCGCCGTTATCATCTTCCCCAAACACCATCGTAACTTGCCCACCCGTCTTCCCTGCTACAAACATTGCCATTATAATTACCACTACGAAAACCCTAACAACAAACTTAACACCTACTTCTTTTCTTCCCATGTCTCTCTGAATTGTACCAGATGATCAAGAGATTGCACGCTTAAATAACATCAATTTCTCTGATTTGCACGCCAAACACGAATTCCTAAGGAAAAAATGTTTAACTTGCCTGCAAAAATTCGGTGGAAAAAACAGCAACTTCAGATTCAATTTGTTTGAATTGATTTGTCCTCCTCTGTAAGGCCGATCAACTTTTTTATTCTCTTATTTTTTTATTTTATATTTGTTTTATGTGCGAGTGTAATAATGAAATTTAGATACTCGTATCGATCCTCATTCAGTTTTGGATATATTTTGATGAAGTGACTTAATAACATTATTATTTTTTATTTATTGTTTTTATATATTTGAATTCTTATAAATTTGACATTTATTATTTATTTTTTATTTTTTCAGATATTCATTCTTCAGTTTGATATTCTCTTTTTTTGTCTTAGTTCCATCATACAATGTAGGATTAATTTCATATTGTGTGAAATTGATCTTTGAAATTTAAAAAAAAAAAACAATTTTAAATTTTGTTGATTTTCATCTATTTCATTTGTGTCATGTGTCAACTTGATAAGTGATTCATGTGATTTATTGTTATATTTTGGTATTTGAAGGCATTCAATGTTTGTTCATTTATCATATGTAAATCATTAACAATCTTACACATTAAAAGGATCATTCTAAGAATCTTTTGATTTGGAGCACTAAAAAGAATTAAAATCTACATCATCATTCTAGAGCATTTGCATGATTGAAGAGTGTTGTCTTGATCATTTTAGCAACTATGAAATTAGTCTAGTCAAGGGAGATGACTTAAGAGAACACAACCCTTGTAGTTCAATAATCTCCCAATGGCATTCTTAAATATCATCAATTCTTAACAATCAATGCAAGCTAGAAACTTTGGTAAATCATAAAACATAAGTGTGCAATTACTCATATAAGATTTGTGAGGGTCGTGCAATGTAGATCCACATGCACATAAGTGACTTAGAGTTGCATAATTGACCCTTTCCATAGTTCCCTAACTAGTATTATTCTAAGTCCTTTTAGAAACAAAGAAGATCCATTTCTAACCCTAAGGTAGATAGATCTCTATGTAACACCATTTGTATTCATTCACTTATGTGGATCCTAGAGCTAAGTATCTTAAAACCCTTCATATTTAATGTTTTAATTACCATTTTAATGACCACTTTAATTAATCTAAGTTGATTCATGTTGAATTGACCTAGATTAATATTAGGGAAGTGCTATTTTTCCTTCTTCTTTTTTGAGCCTATCTACTCTTGCATCATTTAGAGTTTGACCTTAAAAGGCTATATCATTCTTCCTTGTGGAGTTTATTCTAATATAATATTTTTTTATCATTCACTTTGATATTTATTAGATTTTGAACTTATATTTCTCCCTATCTACCCACTCTTGTTTACCCATAATTGATACATTTTTTTTTATGGATATCCAAATTTCATTGTCCTTAGCTTCTATCCATGCACATATTAGATATCTTAATATGTTTTTATTCTATGATATTTATTATTTCCCAAACCTTTATAGTGTTGTCCTTTCATCCTATAGATGGAAATATTTCCTCTATGGAGGTGTTGTTTTATCATGCATGTAACTTTCCATCATTCATAATCATTATCAATATACATCATCATTTTATTTGGAGCATTAAAAGGAAATTAAATTTACATCATTCTAGAACATTTAAAAGATTGAAGAGAGTTTTATTTGATTGTTTTCACATCTACAAAATTAGTTTAATCAAGGAAGTCAACTGTGGAGAACACAAAACTTGTAATATGACTATCTCTCAATTGTGTTTTAAATATTGATAGTCAATGCAAGGTAGGAAATTTGACAAATAAAAGGTATATGTGTGCATTTTTTTTTACTATCATATCTATAAGGGTCACAAGATAGAATTGTGTGCATGGAAGTAACCTAAAGTCACATATTTGACCCTTTATAGATTTTTCAAACTATTATTATTTTGAGGCATTTTCCAAACAAAGAATATTCATTTTTGACCATGTGATAGATGGATCTCCATTCAACACCATATAAATTTGGATTTATTTTCTATATATTTGATACTATTTTATTTGTATCTATATATATTCTTATAAATTTGGCATTTATCATATTTTTTTAAATATTCATTCTCCACTTTGATGTTATCTATTTTTTTGACTTAGTTCAATCATACGGTGTGGGATCAATCCCACATTGTGTGAAATTGATCTTTGAAGTTCAAAAAAATCAATTTTAATTTTTTTTAATTCTCATCCATTTCATTTGTGCCATGTGTCAATTTGATAAGTGATTCATGTGATTTATTGTTATATTTTGGTATTTGAAGGCATTCAATGTTCATTTAGTTATCATATGTAAATCATTAACAATCATATGCATTAAAAATGGTATCATTATAAGAATATTTCAATTTGGAGCACTAAAAGGAATTAAAAATTTGCATCATCATTCTAGATCATTTGCATGATTGAAGAGTGTTGTCTTGATCATTTTCACAACTATAAAATTAGTCTAATCAAGAGAGCTAACCTAAGAAAACACAACCCTTTTAGTTCAATAATCTACCAATGGTATTTTAAAATATCATCAATCCTTAACAATCAATGTAAGGCAGAAATTTTTTTAAATCATAAATCATAAGTGTGAAATTACTCATATAAGATATGCGAGGGTCACAAAGCATATCCACATGCACATAGTTGAATTAGAGTTGCATAGTTGACCCTTTTCTAGAGTTGCCTATCTATTGTGATTCTAAGTCTTTTTATGAACAAAGAAGATCCATTTCTAACCCTAAAGTAGATAGATTTCCATGTAATACCATATGTATGCATTCACCTACATGGATACTAGAGATAAGAATCTTAAAAACCTTCACATTAAGGGTTGTAATTACCATTTTTAATGACTAATTAATCTAGGTTAATTCATGTTGAATTGACCTAGATTAACCTTGGGGAAATGTTATTTTTCCTTGAAATATTTTTGTGAAGCTATCAACTCTTACATACTTTAGGGTTGAACTCAAAGGGATATACTATTATTCTTCTTAGGGTTTTAGATCTAATATAATTTTTCTTTTATCATTCACTTTAAAATTTCTCCCTACCCGCCCACTCTTATTTATCCATAATTGATACATATTTTCATGGATATTCATAGTCCATTAGCCTTAGCTAAACTATCCATGCATTTACTATATAACTTAATATTTTTCTATCCTTTATTATTTATGATTCATCCATCCTTGTTATTTATGTCTTTATATCTAATAGATGGAAGTATTTCATCTATAGAGGTGTTGTTTCATCAAGTGTGTGGTTTTTCATCCTTCATAGTCCTTCTTGGTACTTATATTATTATCTTGGATATACTTACCTCACTTGTCCATGAGATTCATGTTTCTTCTACTCTTCCTATTAGTGATGTGTCCATGTGCATAAGCATGACGCCATATTAGCTTTGAACACCTCTCATTTCTATATTGATGATACAATTTTCACACTAGCCTCTCATGATTCATCTAGGGATCTCCATTCATATAAATTTGACATGATTAGTGATTTTATCCTTTCTAAATTTCATATTTGACTTCCTTTCTCACCTAAATTTTCCATTTTTGTTTTAACTTTCCATGACAATTCTAGTGATGTTGATACACATATCCCACCTCCACACATGATTGTTATTCCTTCTTCTATGTTTTTTTATCAAGGTCTATTGATGATATATTTAGATATTATCCTAGTGATAGTTCTTTATCTTCTTATGATGTGGTTAATGAATCTCTCTTTTTATAATTTTTCTTATGATACACATTCTTTTAACATGCTTACGATGATTCACATTATAAATTTTTTTGATACTACATATGACTCCCCCATTATTACTATAAAAAATGATAAGTGCACACCATATTTTCAATACTATCATAAAATCATATTTAATCAAATCATTTAAATATTAATGATTAGATAATCATTCCATAAAATAACATAGTTTTAACAACAAACAAACATCCATAGCATGGCCTATCATTAATTAAAAAATTTCACATGATTAAATTCTAATAAAATTAATTCCACATCCAAATTGCATTCAGATGGAATTTAAAATTACTTAAAAGAGGTTAGTTGCACTCATTTTTATGATGTTTCATAGACTTATATAGTGGTATATATAATGTTCTCAAGATATTATATTATTTCATAATTATAGAAGGGATGTTTATTAACCTTATTTTTTAATTGTTAATCTATTAAAGTCCACCTAAAGGAAATTATTAATTACTCAAAGCAATTTATAGCTAGTTTATATTAATGCCCATTGCAAAGAATTTATTATACCTATTTTTTATGAGCACGTCATTTATATAACACAAAGGTAATATCAAAATATTTTCTCAAGTTGGAATTTCATCACCCCTTGCATGCCTCTAGAAAGATTCAATGGTCGATTGAAGCCATATCTTACATAAATTATTTTCTAGTAGCATTACAATTTAATTTTAGCTAAATTTGTAGATGAGTCAGCTCCACTCTTTGTAAAAAGCGTTATAGATTCACATCTCTTATTTGTGTTTGGTAAGGTGTGTTGTAAATATTACATAATAAAAATAATTATTTTCATAATGTAAAAATATTATTTAAATGTGGTACTTTTTAGAGATGTGAATACTATGAAAAATTTATGTCATATGAGACATTGCGATAAATATTTAATGTGAGTATTACATTAGGAAAATATTTAATATTAGGAAAAATTATGACCAAATATTTAATTTGGTATCATGGTTTAGTGAGCTCGTAGTTTTAAGGAATGCAATTTATGTAGTACCACTTCGTGGTTTCATGCAAACTTTGTTTCTATAAAATCAAACACATAAATAGTTTTTGAGGTTGGATTATATAACCTTTGACTTTTGGCTAATGTTGCAGTGAGTATCTCTTTTAGGTTGCATATGTCAGTAGAGGAAGCATGGACATGGATGTGTTGCTAAATGGTTCTCATTTATTTGTTTTCATCAAGGAATGCAACTAGGGTGCTTGATGCTTCAAAAGCTTGCATGGATACCCTTAGTGTATGTAATCTTATTCTTTGAGATAATATATTGATTTGTGTGGGTACTTTTGGAGGCTAGGTTTTCCCCTTGAGAGGTTTTACTAAAGTGTGTGTCTAGTGTTAACCTATGGTATGTGTGTTATCTTTTTCATAGTGGATTATGAATGCTTATTTTACACATTTTTCTCACATGAGGATTATTTATAAATAGTTTATATATTTGTAAATTTATTTTATTTTGGTATCAAAGCCTAGTTGTCAATTTTTAAGATGAAGCATATTCATGGTTGTTAACCCTTTGTATGAGTAGATTCTTTGATGTAGGAGCATCCCTAGCTGTAAAGAAATCCTGTATCAACCAAAAAAAATTCTTGCATTGCATTTAGTAGTATTTTCACTAGTTCATTCCACATTTGATTGCAAATCATTGTTTCTGAGCTCACAGAGCAGGATATAGCATCTATGCATTGACATCTACTACATATCCAAATTTAATATCATTTTTATTTTCCTGTTGGGAGTTATCGCTCTCAAAATTTCACTATGTTACTAGTCAGAGCATTAAAGGCCGACCTGATCCAAAATTCTTAGTGCAGACCTATTGCTGATTGTGAAAAGCCTAATGGGACACCATAAAAGCACCATGGCTTCATTTTGGACCTATTGTGGAGATATACAATTTAAATCTTCACGCATGGAGATATATATTCATACTTTGTGGCTGACCTCATGTTTAATCATTTAGCGGGTTATTAACCCTTGTCGCCAATGTGGATCTACCTTGGAACTTGGGGAGAATATTTATAAGCATTTTAATTCATTAGAAATTAGTTAATCATCAGTTAGTATTTCATCATTAGATAGATTCATTATATTTTCACATAAACCCTTCAGGGGCATGTAATAAGGCTTGTTGGCCAATGGTATATTGTAAGCCTTTAAGGCAAGGCCTTAGAGCCCTGGATATTTGCGCTTGTGGCCATTGTTACATGTAAGAATTCTATTTTAATGAATATTTATGTTCACATATCATATTTATGTGTTATTTCCACTATGTTGACTCATTGTTGCATGGTTTGGACTATTCCTTTTGGGACCCTCCTACCATGACTTCACTAAGTGGTATTAGAGTGAGCTTTGATTCTTGAAGGAATTCATTAAGGTGAACATGTCACTAACCAAATGTAGACTACATTTTTTTTCAACCGATCACTGATTGTGAGGTAGTTGAAACCCTTGTAGCTAGATCACCGAATTGAGGCAATTGCAGCAATTCGAGGGGAGACATGCCACCAAGGATAGCATCTGCTATGGAGAATGTCACTAGAAGAATGGATGAAATGTTAGAGATGATGTGTGAGATGCGAGTTAGGTTAGATGTTGTTGAAGAAGACCGAAGGCAAGGCCTAAACCCTAGGTAGAATGATGAAAGTGATGATGAAGTAGAACATATGAATCAAAATGAAGAAACCCTAGATGAAGAAGAAGAATCAAATCAAGTAAAGATGTTGAAGGTTATTTCAAAAATTGGTAAGCAACCTAGAGTTGAAATTCAAAATTATGCGGGAAATTTGAATCCTAAAGAGTTGATTGATTGGATCAATGAAATGGAGGAATACTTTGAATATGAGAAAATTGAAGATCTGAAAAGACTTAAATTTGCAAAAACAAAAAGTTGAAAGGTCATGTTGCATTATGGTGGAAATATGTCTAGTTGGATAGAAATAGAAGAGGCAAAGAAAGAACCATCAAATGGGATAGAATGTTGACAAATTTGAAGGATCAATTCATACCAACCAACTATGAACTTGAATTGTTGAAGAGATTGTAGAACCTAAGACAAAAAGAAAGATTTGTGAAGGATTATACTAAAGAATTCGACAAGATGATAATCAGAATTGGTCATAGTGAAGAAAGAAAAGAAAAGGTTGCCAGATATATCAATGGACTGAGAACATTCAAGAAGAGTTGAGCCTAGTGAAAATGACATCTATCAAAGAATCATACTAGTTTACATTAAAAGTGGAAGATAAATTGAACAAGAAGTTTGAACAAAGATAGGGAAGTGCAAGAGGAAGATTTAGAAAAAGTGGACCACCATTTGGAGAAAGAAGACCCTATATAGAGCAGAACAAAGATGAAAAACCCTACCAGGGTGAAGAAAAGGATGTTAAACCATACTACAGAGGAAGAGAGGACAAGAATTTTTACCATATTACTAGAGGATGTCATAATTCTTACCATAGTGATGGATACCAGAGAGATGAAGGAAGATCTAAAAGAAGACCATTCAGAGGAGCCTATTTCAAGGGTGGAGGCAAATGACATAGACCATTTGAGTGTCATCAAGGGAGTGTTAGAAAGAAACCCGGTCATACTAGAAAAACAACACATGTGGAGGAAGAACATGTTGGATCACATAATTCATGTGGAAAACCTGAGAAAGGTGAGTCATTGGTGATGAGAAAAGCTTTAATGCATGAAGAATTAATTGAGGAACCACTATAGAGGAAAATTCTATTCAAAACCAGATGTAAGTCCAAAGGAAAGGTATGCAAAGTTATCATTGATAGTGGTAGTACTGATAATCTAGTTTTAGAGGAGATGGTAACCAAATTAAATTTAAAGAGATTGAAACATCCACCAAACCTTTATAGGATAGCATTGGGGTAAAAGAAAGTAGTTGGGTACACGACGAGGGAAATTTCAGGTGAAACAAAAAGTTTCATAGGAAACACGTACGCATTACAAATTAGGTAACCAAGCCTAGATCCTAATGCAAATGCATTCAGACTCGGGTACGCAAACCTAAAACACATACGCATTATGAAACATGTATGCGTTTATAATGCATATGTGTTTCTCGAAAGTATTTATTTTTTTAAATAAATGACTGTATTTCATTTTTCACCATTCTAATCTACGTCTGAGAAGAACAAAGGAGAGCACGTACACATTTTAAAGGCCTTCAGTGAACAAAAATTTGACTGCCACCTCCTCCTATCGACACAACCTACCTCATCGACCTCCAGGTTGGTTGAATTCTTCTTTGTTTTTGCTTTATATCTTTTTTTTGTTTTGTAATTAGTATTTAGTTTTTGTTTGTTTAGTGTGTTTTAGTTCAATGTTTTATGGTTTTTAATTGCATTTAAAAAACCAAAAATGTCAACGAAACAAAGAAATTTAAATTGTAAATTGAAAACCATAAAAACTGAACCTAAATTGGACACATTTAACTTAGAAATTTCAAAACCCTAGAAACCCTAGGTTACAAAATTTATATAGGTCCCTAAAAACTAATTTGCATAGGTTAATCCTTGGACCTAAACCCTAAAACGTAAACCTAAAACCCTATTTACCCTAATTTACTTAAACCTAAAAAGGGCTATTTACCCTAAAACGTAAACCTAAAACCCTAAATTAGGGCTCCTCAAGGAGGTTTAGATTACATTTTATATTTGACATAACCTTCTTTGTATGATTTTTACTCTCACTCATGGTTCTTAGTTTATTTAGGGTGGAAGTGATGAAAAGTTCAATATTAGGGGCATGTGATATAATAGAAGAGGTAAAATAAGGATGTGTAGTAAGATTTGATGACATAACATGTAGGGAGGGATCACAAATTATAGTCCATAGGTTAGGTACACTTTGGTATGTCGTTGGTGATCCACACAACTACCAATGAAATTCATAATTGACTAATAAAGGAGGTACAAACAATCAATGCATAGATCTATATATTAACCAACAAATTGATTTAATTATAATATGTTCACATTTAATATAAATTTGATAGCTAATTTTATCTCAAAAAACTTCATGATTGTATAATTTAACTTGAGAAAGTGTACCAGTGGAGTAAAATAATGTGCCTCATGTGAAACTATGTGCTTGATTTAATAAGTTCATATATCATGATGCTAGTTGATATGAGCATGTAATCACACTATATCAATGTTGTTAGCTTATATAGTGTATGATGTATTCTCTTAAAAAAACATAGAAATGCAAGTCATACTTGTTAATCTAGACTATGTGCAATATGGATAGAGCTAGACACATAAATGTTATTAAATCAAATAAATATTAAAATGTTAAGCATGAATGATTTCTACCCATTTCTCTTATTTGGATGAGATCCTGTGTGAATTATGTAAGGATGCATTATGATCATATTTAAGCTTTAATTTATAGGATGTTATGAACATAAGATCTATAGGTTGTGTGTAATCTAATTCCTATTTTAACTCCCATGTGTAGTGGCATTGTTCTAGATTAGGAAAACTAAATGTTGTACTTTCTCTAAACTAGTGTATCAAAGCTAACTTGTAGCATGAACATTTCAATTTGGAAAATTCAAATTACTTTTTTGAGAAACTTGATAGATGATTCATAAATGCAAATCAATTTTATAACCAAAGGTTTATTTTCTAAGATTATTTATTTATTGAATTGATCAATTGATTCCTCACTTAGTGGTAGCTAGGTTCTTTTTTTTAAAACCCATGCACATCTAGAATTTATATAAATATTCAAAGGAAGAGTCTATGTCATAGAAAAGTTTCAAAACATATATGATTAGAAAAAAAATTGGGTCTAAATCACTTTAGATCTCCTCTTCCTTTTTAAATCATCCAAGAGTGCTTAGAGGTCCAAATAGGTTCAAAATCCATCATAACTCAACAACTTACTTATAATTGAAATCTAAAATTCCTAATTGTTGATATATTGAAGCTATTCCTAGAATGTCACATATTTTATTTAAAGCACTAAGTTTAGGTGGTAGGGTTTCTCATTTACTTGAAAAAATTTATTCAGGTGTCTTCTATATTTTTTCATGTCATCAAATCTCTAAATCTAAACCCTAAACCCTAATTTAGCATTCATTTTGTTGTAGGACCTTAAAATGAAATTTGGTTGCCTTAGGCAACTCCGTCAAATTTTATTCCCTTAAGCCATGGAACATTTTTTCCTAGTCCACCTTATTAGACATAGATCCCCTTAAGCCATCCTATCACCCTAAATCGTAAATCGATGTCTTAAGGGGTCCTAATATGACATTTCTTAAGGGGATCAAAGAAGTTCTCAAAATTTGGTGAATAGAGCTCAAGCTCATCTTTGTTTATTTGGTACATTGCAATTAGGTCACTAGCATATATCTATGTGTCCCTTTGAATGTATTCTATTAATTTTTCATTTTTATCTTTAGTATTCTTTGAAAACAATGAATGAGATTATAAATTTTAATTTTATTGTTCAACTTATAATTTCTTCTTAACTACTTTGTCCCACTATAGAGATCTTGTGTCTCTTATCATGAAATTTGAAAATTTAGATAAATCAATCTATGTCCTCAAATTTAACTAAATTATGTCATACTTGATTAATACATCTATTCATTTTGTTGTAGGACCTTAAAAATAAATTTGGTTTCCTTAGGCAACTTCACCAAATTTTATTCCCTTAAGCCATGGACCATTTTGTCCTAGGACCTTACTACACATAGATCCCCTTAAGTCATCCTATACCCTAAATCATAAATCGATGTCTTAAGGGGGAATTTGACATTTCTTAAGAGGATAAATTTGGTGAATAGAGCTTGGTCACTCATCTTTTTTAATATTTTTTACATTGTAATTAGGTCACTAACATATATCTATGTGTCCCTTTCAATGTCTTCTATTAATTTTTCATTCTTATATTTAGTATTATTTGAAAATAATGAATGAGATTAAATAAATTTTAATAAAACCCCATAATTTCATAAATCTACCCTTCATATTAACAACCCCACACTGGACTCAATTTAATGTGTGTACATGCTATGAATTTTTAATGTTATGGATTTTATAATGTTATAAATCAAATGGTCTTCAAATGAAATATATTTTGAATTTGTGCATGTTCAATGTGATTTTTAAATAACTTTCAAATTGTATGCATTATTTAATTAGTTTGTTGATATATATTTTTTAATTGTTTAACATGCAGTTGCCATATCATTGTTTACATGGATTCGTTGTTTAATTTAGAGGATTTTCTGCCCAATCCAGAAATTCCTATAGATCCCATACATCCCAATCCACCACATGAACATAACCCTAGCACACCTTCACATTCTCCACTGCCTAACCCCCCACACCCTCCTGTAGTTGATGAAGATCAATTAAGAGAGAATATCCGAGCAAACCTCATTGTCATTCAAGGAAATATAGATCTCATAAAAAATGAGCCTAGATTCCCTCCCCATCTCGAACGGTTTTCATCTACGATGCAAACTATTGTCAATTATGTTCGATCTATTGATGTGGACCTAGTTAGGTTCCATCAATGGAGAGAAGAGAGGAGACAATTCTATGTGGATGGATTTTCATATAAAGAAATCAATGACCTCAAAATTACCAAACAAGCCATGTGCCAATATTTTATTAGCCCCCAAACAAACCAACCCATTCCACCCATGAAAAAATGAATTTCAATTTTATGGTGTAGGCACCACAAATAGCTACGCATTTTTGGGACAGATGGTGGATGGTGTTTGATAGTCCACCACATGGTAACAGTGAGGTGCCCTTATACTTTTTGAGAAAGTTATGGGTTGAGTTTGAGTTGGGTGTGGCATGCCCCAACAATGACTAGGAGCACGTGTCGATCCTCAACGACGTGCTCCAATTGCTCCTAGTGTTCCCGCTACATTTTAGGAGCAGACCATGTTATCGACATTAGGAGAATTGAGTTCACTTTCAGGACATCTCACTCAACAGATTACACACGCGGCCACTGAAGTGGCCAATAGAGAGCATGGAGGCTCGGGCTATAGGGATACTCAGACATCCATTTCAAGTGACGCACATGCATCTGGGACAGGGTCATACCTAAATTTACTATATTTTGAGGATCGTCCTACACAGGTATGTTCATCTTTTGAACTTAAATTTAATTCAAGTTTGAAATATGAAAAATTCATGTAAATAATAACATCAAATTATATATATAATATACTATTAATTCAATAGTTGTTTGGTGTAGACGCATGATCACATGATTCCTAAAACTCAATATGATCATCATGTGCATATGTCGAGTGTTGTAGATCTGGGCTCACCTTTTGGATAGGTACTTGAACCAATATATATTAAGTAATTTGTGTGGATATATATCTAATTTAATTTAAATTTGTACACATGTGTGAATGATATATTATATCTAGATGCAGGGAGGTCATACAATACCTAGTATTGACCAACCACAAGTTACAGTGGTGAATGCTCCTGAGACATCATCAACTCAGGTGTATGCTTTCAAAAGTTTGTTAAGTTTAAATTAAATAGACATCATAGATCTAATTTAATTTTTTCATTTACATACACATGTTTCAATGATCTATACGAACTGTTGTACATCTATATGCAGGAATTTCATGAGATACCCATGGCAGGCCGCGTACCTGAGACATCATTTGCATTTATGAATGGGTAATCTTAGGTGTGTGATCATGAGATCATATCATTCAAGGTTGTAAACTTTACTTTAAATCTCCTATACAATTTTTCTAGACCTTTTATATATATATATATATATATATATATATATATATATATTTGAGGTTTTCACATATTGTTTGCTTTATATGAATATGTAGGATATAGTATATCAGGCATTTGCATCTTCTCAAGTGAAAGTTATGCTACCCATTGAAGAAACTATGCTAGTTACATATTCACATGATCATATGGTAACTTATGCATACTAGAAATCATTTTTACTATATAAATACTATATATTTAATTAAATTTATTTTTATCTAAAAGTTTATATTTTCAAGTTTAAATATGTTTAATTATATCAAAATTTCTAAATAAATTTAAATCTAATTTCAAGTTTCTTGTACTTTTTTATAGCATGATGCGGGTACATCTAGTCAACATGGAACAAAGAGGAGACTTGATTTGACCAACCAGTCTGAAAGTTAGATGGTTTTATATTTTATGGACTATAGATCTCTAGTTTTATTTAAATATATGTGTTGGACTTGACATATAAATTTTATGGACTATCTATCTCTAGTTTTACTTTGAACATGTTAAATTATCATATTTTTGTTTATTTATATCAATTGACTTTAATATGATGATTATATATGCAATCAATTATGATAGCTTGTTATGTTTATTTTCATGATTATATGCACTCATACATTAGACTATTTATATTTTATCTAATTTTTCAAGTATTACATGCACTATATAAATTCTTATCTAAAACCAAATTTAATATATATATATATATATAATTTATCACATGGTTAGGTGACAAATTAAAACATTCCTTAAATAGTTTAGATCATATTCATAATAAATTAAGGGCAAATAATTTTAACTATTTTCCAATTAGATAGCAAATATTTGAATCAATAAACAAAAAAACTATCTCCTTGTATGTATAAAATGTATAATCTATACAATTGCATAATTATATAAAATGTGGTAAATACAAGACATGAAATGTATAATCTATAAAATTGGAGCAAGATATTTAAAAAGTGACATTGAACAAACATATATAATGTATATCAAGATATTTATTACAACTATATAATATGATGAAACATATATGTGCATGTAGATACAATTAAAACTTATCAACTTTTAGGTGAAGACCAAAAATTGATATTTACATAGTCTCTTGATAAAATAATTTTTCAATTCAACAATCACTTCGTAGATCAACTTGATGAGAACCTGCAAAAATAATTAATGTAAGTAACTACAATTTTTATGAGCCATTTAAGAAAAAAATTCATGCGAGAAAAGAACAGTATATAGTAAATTCCATACAAATTCAAAAGATGTTTGCCATAGGATGGATTAAGGGGACCTAAGAGGATATATAGCTTAAGAGGGGTCTTAAGAGAATGCCTTAAGGGGAGTTAAGAGGATGGTTTAAGAGGATGCATCTCATGAACCCTAGGATATGGCTTAACATGTCCTAAGAGGATGGCTTAAGGGGAATTATGAGAGTCCTTTAAGAGGATGGCTTAAGGGGATGTAAGAGGGTGGATTAAGGGGAGTTGATAAAATGACTCAAAGGGATGTAAGAGAGTGGATTAAGGGGATGTAAGAGGGTGGATTAAGTGGATTTGATAGAATGGATTAAAGGGATGTAAGATAGTGGATTAAGGGGATGCATGTCATGAACCTTACAATATGGATTAACATGCCCTAAGAGGATGTCTTAAGGGGAATTATGAGAGTGACTTAAGGAATGCAAGATTATGGATTACGGGGATGTAAGAGGATATGACTTAAGGGTCCTTTAAGAAGATAGCTTAAGGGGATGCAAGAGGGTGGATTAAGGGGAGTTGATAGAATGACTCGAAGGGATGCAAGAGGGTGGATTAAGGGGAGTTGAGATAATGAATTTATACTATCAATTAAATGTATCTAGAACTATATATAGTTACCTATCTCTAGATTTGAATTCCATTGTAATATATGTGCATCTCTTCTCTTGTTTGTAAAGCATCTAATTTTGGGAGACCTGAAACAAAAAATGAAATAAAAATTTAATTAGGAAATGATTAAATACAAATATATATATATATATATATATATCAATTAACTATATAAACAACTAGATATACTTACCAATATTTATTTACTTTGTTATACCATCTACATCTTCTCTATTTTTTAATGCATCTATGATTGTCTCATGATCATCCATTGAAAGTATCCATAAAACTTTATTAGCAGGCCTCCCTTGATATCTAACTAGTTTTATATTGGTTGCCAAAATCAAATGTGGATAATGTATAATCTTCTTGTGTCTTTCATAATCTTCAAATCCAGGCAAGCCATTCTTTCTCATCAAATATTTTCGAAGTTAGGTGCCAACAACAACCACTGAACTAGTTGGATACTCAAAGTTGTCATCATCCACTCTAGGATGTGCCAACTTATGTTTTCTCTCAACACATCTAGCCAACCAGTAATCTGTCTCCTCTTCATTCCCCTTAGGTGCAACAACAACATGCACATGTCCTACAAAAATAAATACAAAATTCAATAAAAAGTGACTTATATTTAATTCACATATAAACATGCATACATACAAAATTCAACTCAATAAATAATGTACCTTCTTGTACAAGATCCAAAACACAATCATAATCATCTGATGTGAACACTTGATTATCTTCAATTATCGTTCCATGTTGAACATTTGTCAATGTAGGCGTTAAGGCTCTTTGTTGCCATTGTTCAACCCATTCCATATTTTCACATGCCTTCCAATCACCTGCAATACAAAATTGACAAAAGCATGTCAACTCCCTTGTACATATTGTCCATGTGTTTGCATTATAACTCTTAAATGAATGCCATTTTGCAGATCCATTAATTGTTTCACAATCTTGTTGAGAAACAATGTCATTTTCTTCAACTAACCAAAAGAAGCATAAAATTATTGAGCTCTCACTTGTTCTTGTAGATAATTTGGTATTGCACCAATCTACAATTGCACGTGCATCTCTAAATTTCGTAGCATCCTCAAATTTTAGTTGCTCTCTAGCAAGAGCTCTTTTCACACATGCACCTGCTCCATCGTGTTCTCCCTTACCATGACCAGCTTCAAAAAACTCCATATGTGTTGGATATTATTTTCCTTATGAAATCCACATAACCAATAAAACATTCTAGCATTTTTTAGTTGACCCATGCAATTATCTGACAATATGAGATGTTCTAGCATTTTAATTCCTCTCTCTTTTAAATTTTTATAAAATATATCAAAACAATATTATAAAAATTCAGATGAATGTAATCGATTATCACTTACATAAAAATGGTACTCTCTCAAAAAAATTCTATTATCTTCCGTACTATCTTCTACATGTCTATAAACAATGTGAACAAATATAGCTACTTGCATTGAATTATAATACTGTGATTGAATTTCTTCTTGTGGAGCAAGAGTATAATTTTTAGTAAAATCAACAACTAACAATATAGTTCCAATTGGGAATGTGTTTTTACATAAACAAAATTGATTATCAAGCCAATGAGCATTATGAGAGTGTTGAACATATTTAGGTACAAACTTATCTTTAAATTCATTAATAAAAGCATGCACACTAACTTTTTCCACAATTAGCTCAACACGTTTTCCAGCTTTTCCATCTTTTAAAGAATACTCAACATTTTTAAATTTTTTTACATCCACTAATTGTTGTCCAAATTCATCTAAACTACTTTCATGCATACATTCTCCTAATAATGAAAAGTTGCCATATCTATCGCATTCTCCAGAAATGCATTCTTTTAAAAAAAATGAGTTTCCATTTAAAGAGGGATCACAAAACAAACCTGCTATAAAATCTTTGATTCTTTCAGGTGGCATATTAATGACAAAAATTTCTTTCATAATTTGGTTAGCATGCAAAGTGCATTGTATATATCGAAATATATCATAATAATAATGAAATTGTACATGAGTCTTACAACAACAAGAGATTTGTTGCTTATTAATTCTAACATACCAAGGTTTACACTTTTTGAATGATCTTTGACTTATGTTAATATTCAATGGTAAGATTGAAGCATCTAAAAATTTTGTATATAATTTAGTTTGATTCATACCTAAGAGATGCTTTGGACAAGGTTCATGAATTTTGGAACCCACCCTTAATTTTAAGACATCTCTAATGTTAGGTGATACTCTTGTATTATCATGCCAAAATTTATCAATTAAAGATTTAATTTCATTAGTTAATTTCATGTCTGATCTTGGGAGTCTACCACTAAAACTCCAACATTGATTAATAGGATCCTTTTTAATACTTTCTCTTCTTTTAGCAGCTCTTATCAAAGTTCTAGGTTTTACTTTTACACATTTACTAATCTTAATTAACATTCTTTTATTTGAAGTTGTTTTATCAACTACAACAGTTGTTATTGCACGATGAGACGCATTCTTATCTTTCAATTGACTTTTCTTACCAATAACATCAATAGCATTAGCAACACTAGATATGACTTGTTCTACTGAATCATCTTTATTTTTTGATTTTACAAAAACACCTAATTTTTTCATCACTTTTCTCATTTTCAACATTCTCATCAATTGCACCATGAGTTGACATTGGAATCCTAATTTCTTTCTATAAAAAAACATTTTATATATTTTATTTCCATAATTTCTAATTTGTCTTTAAGAAAATTTACCACGAAGGTTATCTAGCACATCTATTTCAATTGTAAAAAAAAATATTTTCACCTTCATCCATAGGAGTTTCATTTTCATTCACACAAGGGGTTTTATTTTCATTTTCAAAGGTAAAAGGGATTTCATTCTCATTTTCATCAATATAAGGGATTTCATTCTCATTTTCATCAATATTAGGGATTTCATTCTCATTTGCATTCTCATACGATATAATTTCATCACTTTTTTTGTTTCTGCATTGTTTCAACTCTAATATTATTGATCTCATCAATGGTGTATCCAGCTTCATCTAAACAACCAATATCAATATTATCAAAACTTGGGTTTGAACACATACCTGGATAGATTTTTTGAATAGTTGCATTTTCCATATCATTGGGACGTGGATTTGAAGACATACCCGAAATTGTTTGCATATCACTCAAAGTTGAGGTTGAAGGCATAGTTGGGTTTGTCTCCATAATTGCATTTTCTTCCATATTCACCATCTCCACATTTGCATCATTTACATTCATTTCATCATTCATTGCTTCCTCTTGAACATTTTGGAACTAGATGCTTCCAAATCTTTCATTTGACGAATCCTTTCTCTCCTTTCCCTTTGTCTTTTTGCCTCCTTATCTTTATTTGCTTGAATTTCTTCAGGTGTCATTAACTTTCTACATCTTTTTTTTTGTCTTTTCTTATCACCCATGGTTACCAAACCCTTTTTGATGACCAAAAAAAAAATTTAAAAACCTATTTTCAAATTGTCACCTCCTTCAAATATTCAAATTAAACTATGTACTATGAAGATCATTTTTTCTATAAACTCTGAAGTACAAAAACATCATGAGTACATCCAAAAATTCTCTTTTTCAAAATATTCTTCTAAAATGTTCTTCTACTTGATTCCACTTCAGAAAATTCAACCTACACTTTGTCTCTTCCAACAATTTGAATAGAATATGCCTTACACAAGACAAATTTGCAATAAAAAATGAAGAAAATGACACTTTCAGACCATACTGCAGAAAAAGAATGTTGTAGGAATATCGTGTTTTAGTAGTATTTTTTAAATTAGGGAAAAATGGCTATATTAGAAATGCGTACGCATTATGAAATGCGTACATGTTATGTTCAAGGAATGCATACGTGTTACCTTTACCCAACGGGTAAATAGATAACGTGTATGTCTTATGAAACACGTATGTGTTTCATTTAAATAATGTGTACGCATTTTTGTAACACGTACATATTATCTAAAAGTTGAATTCCCATACCACATCCATCCTTGGTTTTAGGCTTGGGAAAGGCTTGGCAATCTAAGCCTTAGCCTTTGACCTGCAACTAAAAAACTAAGGTAGATTGAAGAAAAATATCCAACTTTGATAACATGGTTGATGGACTTCTTTTCGGAATCAATCTATGAAATTAAAACCCATTACAGAACATGATGTCTACTTTCCAAATATATAAATTTTATTAATATTGGATTATGTTTGCTATTTTTTAATTAATTTCTAAGCAAACTAGTTCTTAAACTTGAAATATCAAACTTTTTTTTTTTAATAACCTTTTTTTGGTTAAGCTTTTTGTAAAAAAAGTTATATGGGATCAAACTTCAGACAATTCTCTACACAATGAAAAAAAGAGAGTCAAAAAATGTTTAGTTTAGGTCCAATTATGCTGTCCATACACATTGATTTTTAAAAACAGCAATTAAGGCCAATATAAATTTAATAAAAAAATATATTCAACCAAAAATTACAAAAAAAATTCTAGACCAAACTTCATGTTGTTAGCTCTTGTTTACCAAAATTAATTAGCAAAATAATTTTATTTGGGTCAAAAAGTGTTGTTTGTACACGTGCTTGGTATTGTAAAAAAAAGGGACTTTTAAAAAGTGGCTTTTATAGATCCATATCAAAATTTAATTTCTATAATCTAGGTATTTGAATAGTTTACATATTTGGAAACTAGATTCAAAATTCAAAATTTCATATTAATTAATTTTTTTAAGATTCATTGTGTAAGTGCCTCAAATTTTCAGTCCAAGTGTGACAATTTCTGAAAAACAGCAAAAACACTTCCACTTTTTAAGCTTTTTGTGTACCCAACTTCTTGCATCATCCCATGGATTCAAGATGAACATAAGATATAGGTGAAGGAACAATACTTGGTGAAGTTTCATATTGGATCATATAGGGATGAAGTCTTGTTTGATATTATGCCTATGGATGCATGTCATTTACTATTAGGAAGACCATGGCAATATGATAAGAAAGCAATTCATGATGGAAGAAGGAATACTTATATTGTGACATCAAATGGAAGAAGAATCAAGTTGATACCTTTGGAGGAAGAGGAGAAGATTGAATTTTGTGGCATTGCTAGACTATGTTTGGTATATGGAAGGAAATTTCTTAATGGACTGAGGCATGAGAATATGTTTTTTGCATTGATTCCAAAGAAAACCAATGGTGCGAAGATAGAGAATCCCACCAAAGAAAGTGAAGAAGTTGTAGAGATGTTGACCAAGTATAAGGACATCATTTTAGATAATGTACCAGATGGTTTACCAGATGTCTGAAGTATTAGTCATCAGATAGATCTAATACTAGAATCAATTTTTCCAAATAAAGCAACACATAGAATGACACCAACAGAAAATGCAAAATTGAACTGGCAGATACAAAGTTGTTTAGGAAAGGCTTGATCAGAGAGATTCTAAGCCTATGTGTCATACCTGCTCTACTTACACCTAAGAAATATGGAGAGTGGAGAATGTGTATAGATTCAAGAACAATCAATAAGATCACTGTCAAGTATAGATTTCCATTGCCAAGGATGGATGATATCATGGACTTTTTGAGTGGAACAAAATATTTTACAAAGATTGACCTCAAGAGTAGATATCATCATATCATAATCAGAGAAGGAGATGAATGGAAGATTGCATTTAAGACAAATTAAGGATTGTATAAATGGTTGGTGATGCCTTTTGGGTTAACTAATGTGCCAAGAACTTTCATGAGATTGATGAATGAGGTATTGAATAAATTCTTGGGCAAGTTTGTCATTGTTTACTTGGATGATATTTTGATTTTTAGTGACACTAGAGAGGAATATTTGGGGCACATCCAACAAGTATTACAATGGTTGAGAGAAGAGAAGTTGTTGATAAATATCAAGAAATGTAGTTTCATGAGAATAGAGTTACTGTATTTGGGATTTTTTATTTCTATTGAAGCATTGAAGATGGATCCAGAGAAAGTGAGAAATTTATAACCATATGATAGAGACAATGAGAGGAGATAAAAATGATTTCAAATGGATGTTTAGAGCACAAAAGAGTTTTTAATTATTAAAGCAAGAGGTGATAGAGTAGCCAATATTATCATTACCAGATTTTGAGAAGGTATTTCAAGTGGATTGCGATGCAAGTGGAAATATGATTGGAGTAGTGTTGAGTCAAGAAGGAAGACCCATAGCTTGTTTTAGTGAGAATTTGAATGATGCCAAAATAAGATACTATGTTTATGATTAGGAATTCTATGCCATTATTCAAGCTTTGAAGAAGTAGAGACATTACTTGTTTCCTAAGGAGTTTTTGTTGCATACAGATCATCAAGCTTTACAGTATTTGAACAATCAAGGGAAGTTGAATCAAACACATATGAGATGGGTTGAGTTCTTGCAGAGTTATACATTTGTGTTGAACCATAGGAGTGGCAAGTCAAACAAAGTTGCAAATGCGTAGAGTAGAAGAAGGAATTTGTTGACAAAGATGAGAGTACAAGTATTTGGATTTGAAGAGTTGAAGCACATGTATGAAAATGGTGTATATTTTAGAGAAGCATGGAGAGAATGTAAAGAACCAATAGTGACAGATCAAAGTTAGTGTTTGGACCATTTTATTGAACAAGAAGATATGTTATTCAAAAGAAATTAGTTGTGTATACCAAGGAGTTCAATGAGGGATAATTTGATCAAGAAGAAGCATAGTGGAGGTTTATCAAGACATTTTAGAGTGGGTAAGACAATAGCTTTGGTAATTGAACACTATTTTTGGCCATAGATATACAAGGATGTAAGGAAGTATGTTAAAAATTACAAAATTTGTCAAATTGCAAAATTTGTCAAGTTGCAAAAGGGAATTGTCAAAATACTAGATTATACAAACCTTTGATAGTACCAAAGAGCCCTTGGGAAGATTTGAGCATGGATTTCATTTTGGGATTACCAAGAACACGAAGAGGTTATGATTCTAAAATGGCACATTTTATTCCTTGTAACAAGACAAAGGATGTTGTGCATGTTGTTGATTTATTTTTCAAGGAGATTGTGAGATTGCATGGATTACCTAAGAGTATAGTTTCAAACAGAGACACCAAATTCATTAGATACTTTTGGAAGAAATTATGGAAGAATATGAAGACAAATTTGAAGTTTAGTTTAGCATATCACCCAAAAAAAAATGGACAAATAGAGGTAGTGAAAAAAAGTTTGGGTAACTTGTTACGATGCTTGGTTGGAGATAAGGCAGGAAGCTAGGATATAGTTTTACCATAGGTAGAGTTTGCATACAATAATTTAGTAAATTGAAGTACAAGGAAGACACCATTTCATATTTTTATCCAAAGTAAGTCCTAGAGGTATTGTAGAATTAAGAGACATCAATTGTATGGAGAAAAAGAGGAGTGTAGAAGCAAATGAGTTTGTAGATTTCATGGAGACATTGCATAATCAGGTCTAGAAGTACTTGGAAGACACAAAGAGTAAGTATAAGGAGAAGGAATATAAACACTAGAGACATAAGAAATTTGTTGTTGGACATGAAGTAATGGTATATTTGAGGAAGGAGATATTTCTAGTTGGCACATAAAACAATTTGAAGATGAGGAAGTTTGATTTTGGAAATGCATATGAAGTGGAGTTACCTGAGTTCCATAAGGGAGAAGCCAGTAGTAGTGGTGATGAAATAGATCTGAAGGAGAAGTTACCACATTAGGAACTAGAGGAGATTGAGTGGATTTTAGATACCAAAACCAACAAAAGCACTAGGAAAAAGCAGTACAAAGAATATCTTGTGAAGTGGAAAGGAAGACTAGTGGAGGATTCATCATGGATTTCTCAGGTTGAGGTGGATCATCTTGGCTTTCCTCTTAGCCTTGGAAAGTGAGGGACTCACTTTTCTTCTATCCCTCGGTGTCTGATGCAGGAGCATCCCTAGTTGTAAAGAAAACCTCTATCAACCAAAAATAGTTATTTTCTTGCATTGCATTTAGTAGCATTTTCACTAGTTCATTCCACATTTTACTACATTGTTGTTTCTCAGCTTGTAGGGAAGGATATAACATATACACATTGGCATCTACTACATATCCAAATTTTAGATCATTTTCATTTTCCTATATAAATTTATCACTCCCAAATTTCACTATGTTACCAGTTAGAGCATTGGAGGCCGACCCGATCCAAAATTCTTAGTGTGGACCTATTCCTGATCACATGAAGCTTAATGGGACATCATACAAGCACCGTGGGTTCATATGGGACCTATCGTGGAGATCTACAATTTACATCTTCTCGCATGGAGATATCTATTCATACTTTGTGATCGACCTCATAATTAATCATTAAATGGTTATTAAACCTTGTGGACAACGCGGATCTATTTTGGATCTTGGGGAGCATATTTATAAGCATTGTAATTCATTATAGATTATTTAATCATTAGTTAGTAGATCATCATTAGATAGATTCATTACATTTTCACATAAACCCTTCTGAGGCATGTAATAAGGCTTGTTGGCTAGTGATATGTTGTAAGCCTTTAAGGAAAGGCCTAAGATCCCTAGATATTCACCTTTGTGGCCAATGTTGCATGTAAGCATTCTATATTAATGAAGATTAATGTTTGCATATCATATTTTTGTGTTATTTCCACTATGTTGACTCATTGTTGCACGGTTTATACTGTTCCTTCTTGGACCCTCCCACAATGATGGCACCATTCTTGTACATAGTTAAATCCATAATTTTGTAGAAAAATAATGAAGGTATTTTAAAAAATTTAAGTGTTTTGTAAATCTAGGGTCTTACAAATGTGGGGTTTGTGTTTGAATTTTGAAACTAATTTTTTTTAGCTCTTTGTGATGGTTTTGGGGGTAAAATTTTCCAAATGACATATTGGAAAAAAATAGATCTTGCCATTAATTCTTTAAGGTCCAACATTTATGGTTCCATATAAAATTTGACCTATTTTGGATGAAAAAATTTCTCATTTTAAGGATTTAAAGGAATATTCTATGATCAATATCCATACAATCATATGATCATATATTTTTGTTTTTGTATGGTATAGGTAATGGAATATTCATAGACATCAATCTGCATTATAGGGCATAGTAAGACCTACAAAAAACTTAAAGATTTTCTTTTTTCTTAGGAAAATATTACATGTATGTACATTGGTAGAATATAATTTTGGAAACAATCATAGATAGGATGATTATAGCAAGGAGAATAGAGGTTTTGAAAGGGTCATAGAACTATTACATAGGGCACTATGGTTGCAACTATGCAACAAGGTCTAATCCCCATGAAACTATTATTATTGGTTTGTCCCTAAGATAATGATGGCTACCTTCCTATAGCCAGTTTTTTCCATAATCCACCTAGCCACCACCTAAGTGGCACCTATTAGATGCACAAGAAAATTGAGAGGGGGGTGAATCTATTGTATACTTTTAAAACATTAGAAATCCTCATTAACATTTAGATATGAATTAGTTCTTAAACCCTTAACCACCATTAAACCCTTAACATGCATTAACAGAATGTAAACATTTAAATTAGTAATGCAAACACATTAAACACATAAAAACACAAAATTTACAACGAAAACCAAAGAATGGAAAACCATTGTGAGGATTAGCTCACTAAGATATGAATTGCAACACCAAATACAATAAGTCTCACTACCAAGGGCTCACTACCCAAAAAGATAAAGGCTCGCAATTGGTGGCTCACTACCAAAGGACTCGCTATCTAGAAGTAAGAAAGAAGAAGAAGGGGTGGCTCACTACAAATTTGAATTGCTAACAATGCATCTTGCTAGAGCCCCTCAAAAAATTGTAATTTATGTGTAGCACATGGACTTAATAAACATATAAATCCCTTGCCCCCATGGTTTGGATAGGGTTTTGGCTTAGAAAACCCTCTTTTCTTCTAATTCCACATTGACTTACCTTGTCGGTTTCCCATTTTCCAAGTTGTCACTCGAGCCATCATATGGATTCGACCACCGACCCCTTTGGTTTAGAGCGTCGTTCATCTAGTTTGTCACCCACTTTAATGTTTTTCCTAATGTGAGGCCAATAAATATTTTCCTAAATGACTTAAGCTTAATTCATTCATCTTTGAGGGTTAAACCATCATTGGCCTAATAATGGCCCCTTCTTTAATGCTAACCTTGTCGTATGTGCAGGTTTAGGGATCTATGATTGTGGGAAATAATCTTGGTTGTACCTCACCATCTCATGGATCTTAAATGTTTTTCGGTTATGTTGTGTGAGGATCGTGAGATGAGGACACGTGTCCTTATACAGATGTGAGGCCCGGTCCCCACTATCAGGCTTACCGCCTATGGTTCCAAACCGATGGTGAAGATTAGGCATAGGGAATAATCTTTGTCATTCTTCACTAGCTCGTGGAGAAAAGATGAATGCTAGTTAAAGGTTGTGAGAGTGGTGAGATCTTGACACATGGATTAATCCAACAGTTAGTGAAATGGCTGAGGTGTCATATGATTTGGACGAATGCTATTGGTCGGAGATAAACAAGCATAGAACTGTTGAAATTCAAACTCAATCAACTCAATGTGAACCACTTGATCTACCATCTCATCAAAGGATCAATGGTTGTCATTCAAATTCAACAGAAAGGCACGTGATAGCCATTTAGTTCTGCAACCAACAAGCATTAATGGTATGTTCTTTGCGGGGCTAATCAAATTGATCTTTTTGCATGTGGATACTTAATTGATGGTAATCATGAAGAAAAATATGCATATTTCCATGCACTAGGGAAACAAACAATGATAATATGCATACCAATGAATTTCCACTATTTTGTGTGTGTGTTTTCTTTGGGAATTGATGGTTGTTATCATCACATTGCTCGATAAATATAGGAGGAATGACTGTTAGTTTCATCATCTGTATTTAATAGTTAGTAATTTTTTGAATTTGAGTTGAGTGAATAGTGTTTGATTGCAAGCTCGAGAAGCCCACCAAGCATCAAAATGAGTAATTCTACTACTGGTAGAGTCCCAATTAGGAGGTTGCCAAGGTTCAGTGTGAAGAAAGCGCAAGATAGTGTCGATGAGCAGGAATGCAATGTACCTAAACATGCTCTGATTGCAGAGGAGAAGGCTCCTATTGATAAACCTTCACTTGTCCCTGTCAGGTGTAGCAAGAGGATATTGCACCAAATTGTTTCCACTAGGAAAATAGGAGAAAAGGGATAAGAGCCTTCCCTATTCACATCCAGAGTTTCCTAGTGGGTAAGGTATGGACATGGTTCATACGGGTGATAGAATTTTCCAATTGCAATCAAATATAATTCTTCAAAGAGCACTACAGAGATGGACTCGAGCTATCAGCAGTATCTCATGATGCAGTCTCCAATTTTTTCCCTAAGAATGAAGGTATTGTTAGTAACGCCAATATCTATGTGGACTCTGAGTGGGCATGATGGCTCTCTGCCAGGAAAGGACAAGAACAAGGAAGGAGATGAAGTTTCCTCTCCTTCTATTGCTACAATGCAAAGCGGACATCTATATTGTGGCTATTGTGTTGGTGTTGGTCTTGTGTAATGGAATTGCTTTCCAAGTTGTTGAATTTTCTTATGAAGATGAAATTATGTGCTAGTTGTTCTCACATTTTGGCATTGGTGAGTTTTATGTTGAATGTGGATAATTGAAGTTGGATTTTTTGATGACTATGCTAACCACGGATGTGGGTTGATGGGTTACACCAATGGTTAATGACTATTTTTGGCAGTATTAGCAAATTTTGATGGTTACACATTTTTCCTCCCCTTTTGGGCAAATGATTGCAGATTGTGTTTTGGGGGAATTTTGAAATGAAATGGAAATTATTGTGAAATGATACATCTGAATTGTAACTACATTTTGAGCCAAAAGCTTGTTTACTCCTTATGCTATAAAAGGAATTCAAGGCTCATTTGCAAGGGGTTCTTATCTTAATTTTTGAGTCAGGTATATTTTTGGGTAGAAAACTGAGTATAGAATGAAATTAATGAAGAGCAGATGACTTGTTTTGGCTCTGAGGCATATATGTAGTGATCTTAAATGGTTTCATAGTAATGATTAATATCGAAACAAATGTATAATTTTAATTCATGTACTCTCCTTCTGTAGGTGGTTGCAAGTTTTGAATGAAATATCAAGGATATCTTTGTTCATATTCAAGTATTTTTTTGAATGTATACCTCTGTTTCTGCTTTGATTCAAGGAATTGATCAAAATTCTTGAATAGAGCCATAAATTTGTGATAATTTACAAAGGATTTGGTAAGCAATCATCTCTTAGAAACTGTGAGCTCCATGATGCAATGTATTGTGAGAGTTGTCCATTATTATTAGAATTAAATCATTTCTATGTTACTCATTGTTGTGTATGTGACTCTAATGCCCTAGTTGAAAAGACACTAGTCTATTTGTTAAATATTTACATTAGAAGTATATTAATTGTCTGTCTAGTCACCAATTTGAAACTAAAACACAAATTCATTTTAAAATTCATCAATCACAAGGCATGCGTGTGAAGTATTTTGAAATAACCCTTGGTTCCTAGTGAGTGTGTCATAGTTTTCTCAAAGATAAGCCAATCTTTTAGTAATTCATGTATATTTTCTCCTCATAGGAATTGATCTTTGAATTAATGTGTTCTACAATGTATGAACCAAAAAGAACACAATAGGAACACCCTCCTAGGTCCCACAGAGCCTAAATTGTAAAATATTTTAGTCTTCAATTGAATCTTGTCAGTTGGCCATTCTTTTTAAGGGTCTTGAGTATAGGAGTTGGCTACTCTTTAGAGATTCCTTAGGTATACTGGAAAAACACCAATAGAATTGAGACTCTGTTGGGGAAAACCCTTATTCTCTAAATGCAGATACAAAATGTAGAGTCAAATGGTGATATGAATGTGAACATGTTTTTCAAATACTAACAAATTCTTGAACCTGGTAGATGATTTGAGTGTAGCAAAGATTGAAGTATCCGAACGCAACTCCGCTAAGGAAGATAGCTCAGAATTTGTTCCATTTGTGAAGAAACTTCATCTCATTTGAAGTTTAGTCCTCTAAAAGGAGGTGGCGAGTCTGATTCAAAGAACTTGATAAAGCATACATCAAATGGTTGGATTTGTAGTTTTAAAGACAAAGGACAGTCAGCCACTACAAAATACTAGGTACTCTCATAGAATTTGAAGAAATTGGAGCATAGTATGGGTAAATCAGGATAAATTTCCCATGCTCGAGATGTAAATAATTCCTTAATAGGTGAATTAGCACTAGATGAGGGAATATTAGTGATCATTTAGCATGCCTTTTGCGTATAAGCTGAAATTTGTGTAGTATGATAAAACGAGAATGTTATATCATTAGATTTGAGGCAACATTTATAGGGAATATACATGCTAGAGGCTTAGGATCACATTAGCAAAAGGATTGATGTAATATTGTATAATTGCACAGTAGATCTTAAATTCCATTTTCAAGGGCTAAGGATGAGTTGTCAATTTATGCTATCTGGTGTAAATATTGATAAAAGCATGTGTGGTGAATAGTCCTTGTCCCACCAAGGAATTTTTAGTACTGATAGGTACAAGGCCCTCAACTTTGAAAATATTTTTAGTTACCCAAATATTGTACCACCCAAGATCAGGCACAAAATACCAAAGATCAATGGTGAGAGGTCAAAATTAGCAAGTAAGCATGTGCAAGAATTTGTTGATGTGATGGGAGATTATGAGATATATTTTGAAGATCTAGTTCTAAAACTATTTGTGCAATCCTTGAAAGGAAATGCAAGAGACTGGTTCTCTTTCTTGCCAATGTCTTTTGTAGATCATTTGAGTGAACTCAAGGCAGTCTTTAAGAAACAATTTGGTGAAAGGATAAATCCAAGTGTTGTAAGGAAGAATTTCATGGAGATCTCTAGGGATAAGGAAGAGTTGATCCCTACTTTCAACGTTATATTTGCAAAGTTTATAAGAGATATTCCTGAATACATGAGGCTAAACGATGCATAATGTTTGGTTGTGTATTTAGGAGCATCTGATAGTAAGATGGGTTTCTTCTGAGAGATAAAGAGCCCACTACCTTACAACAAGCCTACCAAGATGCTATGAATATTGAGAAAAATTTGAAGTACTCAATCATGAGGGGACATGTGACTGCTAGTATGAGTGGCTCTAACAAAATTCAAACTATTGAGCCAAACAAATTAGGAATTAAAAGTGTTTTTCAGGAAAAGGATCCCTTAGATGTTATATCCACATCACTTCCATGAAATGCAGAACAAGAGCAAGCATCAACCTCATATCAACAAGGATTGGGAAGGGTTGACTCAATATTCTCTATCAGAAAGTTGTATGAAATAAAAAGACATATAAATGAATCACCATATGACTTGTTTTCAAGATTCCTAGATATTCTGATGAAGATACCGAAGAGTGTCAAACCTAATGACTTAACATGCAATGATTTGTTTTGTGAAGTCTACAAATTAGGATTAAGAAGATTGCCTGAGAATTTGAAGCCTCATAGTCTTGATCAGGTAGTGGATTGGATAAGCACAGTGGAAGAAATTAAGCATACTTATATGCCACATGTGGTTTCCCAAAATGTGGGAAATAATTGTCATAGTGAGGAGAATCAAGGGTTGAGGTTGATAGATCAAGAAGATGGATCAGAATATGGACAGTTAGTCGATGATTGTTGTCATTTCACAAGTAATCTAGATTAGGTTCGGGTAGTAGTGATGAAGATGAAGAGACAAAGTATGAGGATAAGAAAATATTACCTAATTGTCTTCCTTGGGATGTGATAGGGGTATGTGCAGGATCATCATGGAAAAAACAAGCCCTTAAGTGACAATAAAATTCAAAAAAAATAGAGTTAGGAAACTTTACGTAAAAATTTGAATAAGTTATCTATATTATTTCAAAAATATGTAAGAATAGAATCTATAGAAAATTGAATGTAGTTTATAATCTAGGTCTATTTAAAAAAAAATCTATTTGGTGAAAATTTGAAATTCCAATGCAGAGCATTAAATTTTAGGGAAAAAATAAGAAGTAGGTGTCTGTCTGACCACCCTACCCACAATAAATGATAATATTTTTTTAGAATATTTTAGATATAAGTAGAGGAATCATGTCCCGATGTGATGAATATTTTTTTGTAATTTATTTCCAAGTAAATAATTAAGTATGAATTTTTTATTACAACTTTTTAAAAAATATAAAAACTCGTATGTCTGACCACCTTAACTTGGTCAAAACTTCATGAAATTAAATTTTCTTTTTTTTTAATCCTATAGTATGTGAAGCATAGAATGTGACACATGTTTTGGATTCAAAAAATTTGATACCGTTTGAAACCTATAGATTTTTTTCAATCAACCTATCAATCAAGCCTTTAGTCGTAATTCAAATAGAAAATGAATAATAATTATTTATTAAATTAAAAGTAAAGCACAATTTATACTGGTGGAAAGTTGAGAATCTTCTTTTAAAACCCTTTTCGTTTCATCAATTTTGGGTAAAAAAAAGTCGTCAACCACATACCCTACACATACCCATTATATCGCCACTTTTTGGCCCATCATGATCCTACACTTACCCATAGTCTGTGAGAAAACACAATAGGTACAGGGTGAAACCTCACATGTTGATTTAATCAGTGATGGAGATGCACCTGGTTTCAGTTGTATGGCACAAATGAGGAATCAAAGAGATGATATCGAGCCTAGTCAATCTTCTATTGAATATGATTCTTCTTATGAAATGGAGATGGAATAATTTTCTTCAAGTAGGGGGTATGTTAATAGCCTTGAAGGGGTGTGTTTCCTAGGTGGTGAGCAATTCTCTTCATGTGAGGAATTTTTTGAATGTGGATCAATTGTCATGCATGCAAATGATGAAGAGGATATTAAAAATGTTTCTCTCTACTCTTCAAGTGATTACATTGATTTTGAGTGCATTGATGATCAAAGAGATCGAGATCCTGACATTGAAGAGGAACGGGTACGTGTGACAACTATGAAGGTGTGGGAAAGTCCCTTATTTGATGAACCCTTGTTGTTGGGTGAGGTTACCAATGATGACCCCTACTGGTACAAGAGCAATCTACTTTTTGTGGAAAATCCCAATGAGTTTATGGCAGACACTATTTGTGGACATACTGGAATTGATGTAAGTCAGATAGGAAAGGGTGAATGCCTAGATGGCATTGAGGTTTATGATCTTCTCTTTGGAGATGGTAATGTTAAAGCATTGATACCCCATTCACATGGAGAATACAATGGTATAAATGTTGTTGAATAGGGTGGTGATGCACATAATGGTAGGTCTAAAGTTGGGATTGTCATTTCCCATGATAATTATTATAGATATAGTACTACTATTGATGAAAATCTTCAGCATAATGCAGAGGTTGTTTAGTATGATGAAATAGGGATTGATGAATATCTACACATCCCTTTAACTTATGGTGATTGTGGTAAGGTGGCCACTAAATTAATATCTACGCCTACAAAGGGAAATGAAGCACATATTATTGAAGAACAAGGCTTAGTTCTTGACCATAAGGAGAAACAATTGGAAGAATGCTCAAACTATATGGGTAGTGTGGAATCTTTTGATTGGTATGAAGAGCTATTAGATGATATAAATAGGAGTGAATGTGCTAATGATCAATATGAGGTGGGTTTCAAGTGTTAATTTTTTGATGCCCCATATCTTCTTGATTTGATCATGGAAATGTTTCCATTAAGTGGGTATAACCTTGGTAGTGAAGACAAATTAAATGCTGATTCATTTGAGAAAGAAAATTTAGACTCGGTCTTGGGTCTTGATTTCCAACTCATGCAAATTCCTAAATTTGAGTCTTTTTTATTTTTATATATGTGAGGATTGCCTACATAATGTGAATTATAATAGCTACAACAGCTTGTGACTAGAAATATAAGAGGGGTATCAAGACAAGATTCATGTTAAATACAAAGAAATGGAATATGGATATTTCATTTTTCTAATGCAACTAAAGGAGACCATGTTAGAATGGGATTATGGGCAAGACTGTTTCAAAAGAATGGTGGGTCATGTTGGTTGTATTGAAGTCGATAGTGTAGAGGTACTTGGTGCAATGATAGATCCATTACCAGTACAACAAGACAAAGCTTTTGACAAAGGAAATAAGTAGGCCCAAGATTTTAGGGCTAGGTGCCTCCAATTTGATGAGTGGAGGAAATAAACTATATTGTTTATTTTGTAAATGTTGTACATATGGCTTGGTGTGTTTGCTTTATGTTGTGTTTCCTTTCCTTGTACAGGCAAGTTCCTGGGTTTTGTTTTCTACCCTGTTCTACTTCAACTTGAGATCTGGATTCTCACTATACCCACTAGGGGTAAATGTCCCCCAGCATGAGCCACTAATGGATCTCCCTAAAAATTTGCAATTTATGAGTAGCACATGGACTTAATCAACATATAAATCCCTTATCCCCATGGTTTGGATAGGGTTTTGGCTTAGAAAACCCTTTGTTCTTCTAATTCCATGTTGACTTTCCCTATTAGTTTCCCATTTTCCAAGTTGTCACTCAATCCATCATGTGTTCAACCACCAACCCCTTTGGTTTAGAGTGTCGATCATCCAGTTTGTCACCCACTTTAATGTTTTTCCTAATGTGGGGCCAATAAATATTTTCCTAAATGACTTAGGCTTAATTCATTCATCCTCGAGGGTTAAACCATCGTTGGCCTAACAATGGCCCCTTCTTTAATGCTAACCAAGTCGTATATGTAGGTTTAGGGATCTATGACCGTGGGAAATAATCTTGGTTGTACCCCACTAGCTCACAGATGTTAAATTCTAGTTGATTACACCATGCGAGGATCATGAGATGAGGATGTGTGTCCTTATATGGATGTGAGGCCCGGTCCCCATAGTCGATCTTACCGCCTATGGTTCCAAACCAACAGTGAAGATCAGATGCAAAGAATAATCTATGTCGCTCCCCGGTAGCTCGTGGAGAAAATATGAATGCTAGTTAAAGGCTATAAGAGTGGCAAGATCTTGACATGCATGGATTAATCCACTAGTTAGTGAAATGGGTGAGACTCATTGATGGGTGAGGTTTCATATGATTTGGATGAATGCTATTGGCTAGAGATGAACGAGCAAAGAACTATTGAAATTCAAACTCAGTCAACTCAATGTGAGCTGCTTGATCTACCATCTCATCAAAGGATCGACGATCGACATTCAAATTCAATAGACAAGCATGTGATTGTCATTCAATTCTGCAACCAACAAGCATTAATGGTATGCTATTTGCGGGAGCAATCAAATTGATCCCTATGCATGTGGAGACTTAATCGCTTGTAATCATGAAGCATAATATGCATATTTCCATGCACTTGGGAAATAAATGATGATAATATGCACGCCAATGAATTGCCACCATTTCATGTGTGTGTTTTCTTTGGGAATTGATGTTTGTTATCATCACATTGCTCGATAAATACAGGAGGAATGATTGCTATTTTCATCATCTGTATTTAATAGTTAGTAATTTTTTGAATTTGAGTTGACTGCATAGTGTTCGATTGCAAGCTTGAGAAGCCTACCAAGCATCAAAATGAGTAATTTTTTTGTTGTTAGAGTCCCAAATAGGAGGTCACCAAGCTTCACTATGAAGAAAGAGCAAGACAGTGTCGATGAGAAGGAATGCAACGTACCTAAACATGCTTTGATTGCAGAGGAGAAGGTTCCTATAGATAAACCTTCACTTGTCCCTATCAAGTGTAGCAAGAGGCTATTCCACCAATTTTTTTCCACTAGGAAGATAGGAGAAAAGGGAAACAAGCCTACCCTATTCACATCTAGAGTTTTCAGGAGGGTAGGGTCTAGACATGGTTCATACGGGTGATAGAATTCTCCAATTGCAATCATAGATAGTTCTTTGAAGAGTGCTACAGAGACAGACTCAAGCTATCAGTGGTATCTCATGATGCAGTCTCCAATTGATTCCCTAAGAGCAAAGGTATTGTTAGTCACACCAATATCTGTGTGGACTCCGAGTGGGTGTGATGGCTCTCTGCCAAGAAAGGATAAGAACCAGGAAGGAGATGAAGTTTCCTCTCCTTCTATTGCTACAATGTGGAGCAGGCACATATACTGTGGCTCTTATGTTGGTGTTGGTCCTGTGTAATGGAATTTATTTCCAAGTTATTGAATTTTGTTAAGAAGATGAAATTATGTGCTAGTTGTTCTCTCATTTTGGCATTGGTGAGTTTTATGATGAAGATGGTCAATTGAAGTTGGATTTTGTGATGACTATGCTAACCGCGGATGTGGGTTGATGGGTTATGCTAATGGTTAATATCTAATTTTGGTGGTATTAGAAAATTTTGATGATTACACATTTTTCGTCCCCTTTTGGGAAAATGATTGCAAATTGTGTTTTGGGGTAATTTTGAAATGAAATGCAAATTATTGTGAAATGATACACCTGAATTGTAACTGTATTTTGAGCTAGAAGCTTGTTTACTCCTTGTGTTATAAAAATAATTCATGGCTCATTTGCAAGGGGTTATGATCTTAAGTTTTGAGTCAAGTATATGTCTGGGTAGAAAATTGAGTATAAAAAGAAATTAATGAATAGAGCAGATGACTTTTTTTAACTCCAAGGCATATTTGTAGTGATCTTAAATGATTTCATAGTATTGACTATAATAAAAATATATATATAATTTTAATGCATGTACTCTCCTTTTATAGGTGGTTGCAATTTTTGAATGAAATATCAAGGATATCTTTGTTCATCTTAAAATATTTGTTTGAATGTATGCCTTTATTTTTTCTTTCATTCAAGGAATTTATTAAAACGCTTGAATAGATCAATAAATTTGCGATAATTTACAAAGGATTTGGTAAGCAATCATTTCTTAGAAACTGCAAGCTCCATGATGCAATGTATTGTGAGATTTTTCCATTATTATCAAAATTAAATCATTTATATGTTACTGGTTGTTGTGTATGTGACTCTAATGCCCTATTTGACAAGACACTGATCTATTTGTTAAATATTTACATCGGAAGCATATTAATTATCTATCTAGTCACCAATTTGAAACCAAAACACAAATTCATTTTAAAATTCATCAATCATGAGGCATGTGTGTGAAGTGTTTTGAAATAACCCTTGGTTCCTAGTAAGTGGGTCACAATTTGATTAAAGATAAGACAATATTTCAGTAATTCATGTATATTTGTTCCTCATAGGAATTGATCTATGAATTAATGTGTTCTACAATGTATGAACCAAAATGAACACAATAGGGACACCCTCCTAGGTCCCATAGAGCTTGAAGTGTAGAATATTTTAGGCTTTGACTTAATCTTGTCAGTTGGCCATTCATTTTAAGGGTCTTTAGTATAGGAGTTGAATACTCTTTAGAGATTCCTTAGGTGTACTAGAAAAACAACAACACATCTCTTATATTTTGAAGGTACAGTTCTAATAAAGCACAAACAACTCATCAAATAGAATAAAATTTAGACACCTTCTACTCACTATACATTAGGAAGTCATAAGATTAAGGCTCACACTCAAATCAACACACTTGATCACTTTCACATCTTTGTATCACACACTCTTCACTCATAATACATAAAAATATTCTCCTTGCATATATACCCTCCACAACCTAAAATAATCTCAATTAGGTTGGCATTAATGAAATGTATACATTTCAACCATGTAACTCCAAATAGTTCTACATGAAACACTTGTACAATATAAAGAATTGAATCCAAACCATGCCACTACTTAATTAGGACCCAAATATACACAAACACACTTCTCAACACTTCCTCAATCAACAATTATCTGTCACAATTAGCACTAGCATGTCAGGTTGACCAAAATTGCACTAACACTAACAAGAAACTCCAAACACACCTCTCAAGATCCAAAAACATCTCATAGAGCATACAACAACATTCCACATTATTTATAAATCTCAGAATATTCTGGCATCATCATAATATTCTGCACAATGACTGCAATAACTTGAAACTCAAGAACATCTTAATTATGTGCAACGAGACATATTGGCACAAACATCCAACATGCCAAAAAACCTTGTGAAACAACTCAGCACTTGAAACTTCACAGGTAGGTAGGTATAAACATTATAAGCACATTCCTTGATCCACAACACCAGAAACTTCACTACAGAGAAATGTGGAGCAATCACATTTCTCCCAGACACCCTGTTTCACCAAACAAACATAATATCAAACACATCTTGCACTATAGTATGATACAAAAATTAAAATTATGGATATGACATTTTTTAACACCTTTGATCATCACATCCAAACCACATGGGAAAATCTTCAAGCATGCAGAAATGCAAAGAAACACACTGAGCACCACTCTATCACACTAAACTCTCTTTTATTCATAATCATAGTATGAGATAAATACACCAGATCCATATGAATTGAAGTTGTATTTAACTAACTAAGCTACAATGCCAATGAAATGGTAGAAAGCTTTAAAACCAAGCAACCATTAAACTAAGAATGAAATAAGCCATGAAATCAGAAAAGAAATCTAATCTAGAACTCCAAACCTTATCCCATTAGGGGGTTGGTGTCGTATTGATGTGGAATGATGACCCCTTTCCAATACCTTGGATAAAATGAGTATCTAACCAAACTCAATTGATGAAATCTTGAGATAAAGTGGATGAAACGATGTTAAGGATAGATGAAAAAGATGAAAAATCTTGATAATGAATGCAAGGATGAATTAAGATAGTATTCAAACATACAACATAACTTTGCTTTGATGGAAGTGGATCCATTTCTCTCCAAATGTGAGGTATTTATAGGAGATAAAATAAGGAATCAAGGGTCAATATGAAATGGATCGATCAATGGTCAAGATGGAATCAAGGGTGAAGACATGGATCAAGGATTCTCATCAGTGGATGAGAATGAAAGATCACATGGATCAAAGAATCGATCAATGGCTCAAAATGATTCAAACAAAAATACTTTCAAAGTTGTTAGAAAGTTTGTTACAAAGTTTGATAGGAAAGAATATTCCCTTTTTGGCTCCAAATAGAAGAATATTCCTTTGGAATATTCCCTATGCAAGTGGATGGGTGAAGAAAATTAGTAATTAGTTAATTAAAACAAAGTTTTAATTGTGTAAGTTGAGTAATGTGAGGATTATCATTAAATAATTAGTTTATTAAATGAAAAGGGGATGCAAATGACATTTAATTCAATAATTTAGGATTATTCCATTAAATGAGAGGACATAAGGAGTTCAAATTAAATAATTTGTTTTATTCAATTAAATAAGATGAAAGGTGAATGTGAAAGGGGGTAAATTAACCTAATAAGATCAATTAGATAAATAGATGAAAATGATGCATTTAATTAAATAGCTAGGATTATTTATTCAAACAGGAAAAAAGAAGATGAATTTTAGGATGAAATGATGTTAGTGACCAAATTCAAATGTGTAATACCATTTAGGACAATTTTTAGTGTCTACATTTTTCCCCTCTTTCGAGTGAGGTACCTCTTACATTGTGCAAAGACTAACACTTTTTAAATTAATGTTGTTGCTTAGATCAAAAAATTAAAAATTCTTGATTTTTTAGATGCCCCATTGTTTCCCTAGTGGAAAGAATTAAGTTGGTACCCTACCTCCTTGAGAGACCGGGCAAAAATTTGAAATTTTGGGTTGATGTTGCAACAAAGGTTCAACATAGGTCTAGGTGTAGAAAATAGGCTCTGGGATGTGAAAACAAGCTCAAAATTACAAAAATGTCTTAAAATATGCCCTATAGCTCATAAATTGGAAAAACAAAATGAAACCCTAGTTTTCTCCTCAAATTAGGGCAAAAAACCCTAAATTTTAGGCATAAAAGAGGTTAAAAGGTCACTTTCAACTCATTTGCACTCTTTTCTTCTAGTGAATTATTGCTCCTTTACTCTGACACCTTGGCGATATGGTGTGGCATGATCTTCCTACACACCTTTCTAATGGAGTTCAAGAGTACCAATGCCTAGTAGATTCCACCACAACTAAGCAAGTATTCACCAAGATTATTTTACAAGAATATCCCATAAGCATAGAAAATGAAAGATAATGATCAATGCCCCATTCCTTTCTCTCTAAATCATTTAGACATCATCGAGAGGTCCTCGAAATGGGTCAACAAGATAAATCATAAGACAAGATCAAAATGAACAAACAATCAATATTTTTTATATCTCTTTCCAAAAGGTGTAATGTGTTTTGAGGATAAATATCCAAAATGATTGCCAATGATAATGCCCATTGTAGGAAGGACACATCCTAGGACATGTTAACTTGGATGGTGGTAGGTTGATAGGTTGTTTGAAAGGATGTTGATATAAAGTTTGACTGACATGTTTGATAATGATCAAGAATTTGATTGGTTTGTTTAAAGGTTCTACTTATGTTGATTGTTGTACATGATTTTTGCTTGTGTTACCCAAGGATAAGTGTGACTATTGGTTTATTGTGGATGGAAGTTTATTGCAAGTGAAACTAAAATGGGATGGGTGGTTTTGGATTTTTTTGGGAATATTTCAATGTTTTTGACTTTTTGAAAATGTTGAGGTTGTTTTTGGTCTTTTTGAATGTTTAGGTTTTTTATTATTTGATTTCCAATGTTTTAGGTTTTCAAAATTTCAAATGTTTTTGTTTTTTCTTAATTATTACCAAAACCTAAAAGGGATTGACCTAGGGCCTTGGGGGTTTATCAAATATTAGCCTTTACTACATTATTGATGTAGAGCCAAGGTGAAGGCTAATCACAACAATTTCTAGTATCAATTTAAAATAATGAACTCTTCAACCAATACCTTCAACCTATCAGGCATCAACTCACCCTCAAGGAGTCTTATTCCTCCAACTTGCAAAACAAGCACAAATATTCACCAAGACCTTGTCAAAACCTTCAGCATGCTTCTAATGGAAAGTTAGATCATTCTACAACACTCTTCAAATTCATTTCATTGGACATATCAAAACTCATCAATTGACCTTGTTTCCCTTGTAGTAGTGGGAACCCAATTTTTGCCCACTTTCACTTAGATTCTCCAAAGGGATTACCAAAAAAATATTGGTTTTAGATACCCTTTTGGGTCCTATAAAACATATCTTAAACTTAGCCACAACTCTTTTGGAGTTTATCTGACTTTCAATAGGACCAGCATGGAAAAGGCTATTCAATTAGGCCTGTTTTCCAAAAAAAGTACCTCACAAACACCTACCCTCTACAAAAATTCTTCAAATAGTCAAAATATATGTGAAAAAGCTTTAAATTATCTAATTTATTCACCAGTTAAAGGAATTTTTCATACTGTTCTCACAAACCCTCATTTTAATGCAATTTTAAAGGGTTTTTAATGGAAAGCACCATTCCATGACTCCTCCAATCAACCCAATTCCAAAAACATCCTACAGTAACTTTGCACAAACCCATCAAACCCTCACAAATTCCCTACAAGCATTGATTTACAAAAACCCCTCTTTGGTTCCTCATCTTCATGTTGGAAAACCCATGTTCAGACCTAGGGCAGTCATAAGAATGCCATACAAAGACCACTTCTTATTCCAAATTGCATTTACAAACTTGTCCTAACATGTTCTCAATCAATCCACTAAGATATAGTGGAAAATAGCAGGTGGATTTATTGTTACATATAAATTTTTCTTGAACCTTTAATTCAGCCAAACAAAGATAATCACTGTGTTTTGTTGTTTCCTTATACAAACAAATGAATTAAGACACCAAACCAAAATTAAATGAATTATAACACATACATACACATTCCATGAAGTATCTAGAGCCAGGTAAATCTGTATGGGACTGTACAACACTTAGAAATATCAGGAAAATAGTATTTTTACTAGAAAATTGCTCAAAAAATGTGGTCTCTATTATATGGATTTGTTACAAAAATATTCAACAGTCCTCTTTTCAACATTGGAAAGGATTTTAAATAATTTTAAGGACAACCACCTTCAAACCAACGCCCATAACCAACCTTTGGATTATTTGGTTTCTTAAATTACAATTGTTTGCTAATGTTGCTTCATTAACATTTTACAACTTCCATACTTTCCAATTGCTTCTAGGACACAAAAACACCCTCCATTTACATTGTGCTTGGTCTCTTAGACATTATTAGGAAAAATAAACTTAAATACACTAACATTACCCTACTTATGCATTCAAACAATCAAAAATTGATGATTTAGTGTAGGTGTTCATGCACCATACACCCCCCCTAAAAGAAACTCATGCCTCATGAGTTGGCCTTGAATCCAATGTCTCCATGCTTCATGAAGGTTCCATTGGTTCATCAATCCACTCCACTAGTTCATGTATATAGGACCTGTAAACTGTCTTAAACCTCCATCACTTTGCAATGTATGCATATAAGCATTTGGCCTTGCCTCTGTTCTTAGACCTACCATCAGTCTTCTTTGTCCATCCTTTGAGTGTTCACCATGTTTGGTACCTAAAAAAAAACTTATGTTAGCACTCCTCTAATCTATTTTTACTTGTCTCTCATGTACATTCCTTTCACTGTCCTTAAGATTCTGTGTTTTCTGCTCTTGACCATCTGCTCCACCAAGATGCCTTTTCACTATTATATCAGGCTTTTGCACTATCCTCTTAGCCTTTCCACTCACTGTACCAGCAAACTTTGATTGTTTCTAAAATTCATGCACAACCACAGGGCATTCAATGCTCTCTATCACCACCTTCTCTTGCAAATTCTTTGTCCTTACCCCCTTTACCTTTGTATTTCCCTTGTGACCTGTTGTTCCTACATTATTAGTTCTCAAAACAACATTAGGATCTACCATGTTGTTTTCTTTCACAAAATTTAAAGGCTCTTTCATCCCACACATGATGACCTTTGCCTTACCTTTCTCATCCTCTACCCAAGGAGTCAAAACAAATCTTTCTCCACCTTTCATGATTGTGTACTTATTGTCCTTCCCATCCTACATAGCACTCCTATCATACTGCCATGCCCTTCCAAGGAGTATGAGACAACATTCCATTGGTAAAATATCACAAAGAACATTGTCCTTATACTCACCTATATGAAAATCTACCATAGCTTGCTCATTCACCAACAATGATTGACCATTGCTTAGCCAAGAGACCTTGTAAGGAAAATCATGAGGTATTCTTTTCAAACTGAGTTTATTCACCATTTCATAAGAAACCATGTTTTCAATTGAACTTGAATCCACTACTATCTTACATACCTTACCTTGTACCTTGCAATTGATTCTGAAGAGTGCTTTCCTTTGTAGGGATTCTTCAGGAATTGAAACCTTGAGCAATGTTCTTCTAATCATCAAACTCTCTCCAACCTCTGATGTGAGGTTCACTATAGGTGAAGTCACACTCTCTTCATCTTCATGGGCTAATTGATTCCTCCTTTCTCCTCCATGAGAGCTTGAGCCTTTCCTTTCAAGACATTTGAAGGATGGATGTCCAGGCTAGTTACAGCTGTAGCATCTCCCTAAAAATGCATTGTTAGAATTCCTACCTCCTCCAAATCTGCCTCTTGTGCCTCTCCATCCACCTTTGGAATCAGTTTGCTTTTGACCTTTCATGGCATCTTCTTGATTATCATTGGTTGGCTTTGAACTAGACATGAATCCTCTTCCTCTTGATGCATTACCTCTGCCTCTAACTGATTTGTCTTTCCTTCTCTTCATTTTCTCCTCCACCCTAATAGCCATTTGATAATAATCCTCTACACTCCTAGGGTTAGCCAAAACCAATTCATCCTATATATTAAGCCTCAAACCACCAATATATCTATCAATTTTCTCATCTTTATTCTCATGATGACAAAATCTTAGACTCAATCTATAAAACTCCTTGGTATAAGACTTAACATCTATTTCCCATTGTCTTAAGTTTAACAATTACTTAAACAATTGAACTTGATGATCCTTGGGTAAGAATTTACCTTTGAGTTTTGATATCATCCTGTCCCATGATGTGATCTTGGACTTTCCTTATTTCCTCCTCTCAGATTGAAAGTAATCCCACCATACCAAAGCATGATCTTGCAACTTAGCCTTTGCAATCCTTACTCTTTGCTCCTCAAGAACTTCATCGCATTCAAAATTATTATCTAATGTAGCAATCCAGTCAAGTAGTTCTTCATCATTTAAACTACCACCATATTTAGGAACATCAAGTTTTACCTTAGGCTTGTCACCTTTTACTACCTTTAGCAACTTTGCAATTCTTTGGTCCTCTGGATCAAGTTATTCTTCCATGTCTTCAAATTCATCTTCTTCCTCTTCATCTGTCTCACTACTCTCTTCAGCATCTCTTCTCTTTTTTTTCTCCAAGGCTATAAGCCTTTCTTATAACTCTCTAAGTTCCCTTGCATGCCTATCTTTCATCTCCTTCATCTATTTAGCCATATCATTCTTCTTTGGAGGCATCTTATCAACCTTGTCTCTTCTTCAACCTACAAAATGAAAACAAAATCTACTCCTTGCTCTGATACCACTATGACGCAAAGCCAAGGTGAAGGTTAATCACAACAATTGCCAGTATCAATTTAAAACAATGAACTCTTCAATCAATACCTTCAACCTATCAGGCATCAACTCACTCTCAAGGAGTCTTATTCCTCCCACTTGCAAAACAAGCACAAATCTTCACCAAGACCCTGTCAAAACCTTCAACATGCTTCTAATGGCAAGTTAGATCATTCTACAACACTCTTCAAATCTGTTTCATTGGACATATCAAAACTCGTCAGTTGACATTGTTTTCCTTGACATTGTTTTCCTTATATTAGTGGGAACCCAATTTTTTCCAACTTTCACTCAGATTCTCCAAAGGACTTACCAAAAAAATATTGGTTTTAGATAACCTTTTTGTTCCTATAAAACATATCTTAAAATTAGCCACAACTCTTTTGGAGTTTATCTTACTTTCAATAGGACCAGCATGGAAAAGGCTACTCAATTAGGCTTGTTTTCCAAACAAAGTACCTCACAAACACCTTCCCTCTACAAAATTCCTTCAAAAATTCAAAATATATGTGACAAAGCTTTAAATTATCCAATTTATTCACCAGTTCAAGGAATTTTTCATGATGTTCTCACAAACCCTCATTTTAATACAATTTTTAAGGGTTTTTAATGGAAATCACCATTCCATGACTCCTCCAATCAACCCAATGCCCAAAACATCCTCCAATAACTTTGAAAAGACTCATCAGATCCTCACAAATTCCCTACAAGCACTAATTTACAAAAACCCCTCTTTGGTTCCTCGTCTTCATGTTGGAAAACCCTTGTTCAAACCTAGGGCAGTCATAAGAACACCATACAAAGACCACTTCTTATTCCCAATTTTATTTTCAAAATTTTCCTAACATGTTTCAATAAATCCATCGAGATACAGTGTAAAATAGTAGGTGGATTGATTGTTACATCTAAATTTGCCTCAAACCTTTAATTCAACCAAACAGAGATAATCATTGTGTTTTGTTGTTTCCTTCTACAAACAAATGACGTAAGACACCAAATCAAAATTAAATGAATTAGAACACATACATACACATTCCCTGAAGTTTCTAGAGAAAGGTAAATCTATACGAGAATGTACAACACTTAGAAATCTTAAGAAAATAGTGTTTTTACTAGAAAATTGCTCAAAATTTGTGGTCTCTATTATATGGATTTATTACAAAAATATTCAACTATCCTCTTTTCGAACTTGGAAAGGCTTTTAAATCATTTTAAGGACAACCACCTTCAAACCAACACCCATAACCAACCTTTGGATTAGTTGGTTTCTTAAATTACAATTGTTTGCTAATGTTGCTTCGTTAACATTTTACAACTTCCATACTTTCCAATTGCTTCTAGGACACAAAAAAACCCTTCATTTACATTGTGCTTGGTCTCTTAGACCTTATTAGGAAAAATAAACTTAAATACACTAACATTACCCTAATTATGCATTCAAACAATCAAAAACTAATGATGTAGTGTAGGTGCTCCTACACCAATTATACACGTAGAGACCACCTAATTCGACTAACTTTGACCTATTTATTGATGAGATATGAACACTTGATGCATTGCTAGTTTATTATGAAATACTTCTAAAGGACTGACCTAGGGTGTCTCGGGGGCACATGAGTTATGGCCTTTCCTACGCTCAAGCTTAGAGATTCATAGTTTGACAAGGTGATGTTTTGGATTCTCTAACTTTTTGGCATGTTTAGGGATTTTGATGTGTTTTGGATGTTTTGTAATTTTCTCATCATGCTGACGAGCATATGGATATGTGACAATTTTTATGATTTGTTTTGTGATTTTTTTGAAAACTAGGCTAGGATTGATTGATCTAATTATAGATTACTGATAGTGATAACATTGTTGAGGATGCTCAACAATTCAAGGATAGTGTTGAACAACACAAGGATTGGAAAATGATATATCTCGAGATGATGATGGATTGATTGGATAATATAGATCAATATTTTGAAGCTAGGCTTGGCACAAAATATGTTGGAATGATTTGATGTGACATTGAAGTGCAAGGTAGATGCAACTGATATTGCTTTTTTGGATTGATGTTTGATAAAAGATAAATCTTGATAAGGAACATCTTCCCATCAAAATGTGTCGTGGGCTAGTGATTTAGATTTTTTCTTACAAATGATTTGACCAATTTTTTTTTGTGTTTTGCAAATGTCTAGATCACCACATAATTCATAGGATATAGCTCAAGATTTATTCCTAAAGCAAAATGTAAGTATATATCCCCAGTGTCTAGAATTGTATGGAATGATATGGGTGGATGCATGGATAAATGAATGGATTGATGGATAGGTATGCAAAGGATGCTAGGGATTATCTTGTGATAGGATAATTTTTTTGGATAAAGTATGCCTATTTGGGAAATTCCTCATGGCTCAGATAATGTTGGTTATGATAGGATCAATGATAGTGACCCTTGTCAAGATGTTTACCATAAGAAAGTGTGAAGTACATACTGAACCTTTTTCAAGATCAAGATAAGTTAGATTGGATGAAAATGGATTGGAAAATGAAGGGGTCCTAGGTTTCTTATGGATAATATGGATGGAATTTGGGATTTATTATGGATGGGATGAGATGCTTCCACCTAAAATGGTGCACATAGATGCTTGATTCTACTTATGACACTTTTTTGCTAGGTTTTTCATCATGGTACTTTTCCAAAGCGCCACTAAAGTGGTTTTCACTAGACAATGATTTTTCTCTTGACTATTTTCTTGATTTTTTTGATTTTTTATTTTTTGATTTTTTGATTTTTTGATTTTTTGATTTTTTGAAAGTTTATGCTCATGTTGAACCACCTGGTGTTGCTAATGTAGATGTTGCTAGTACTGATATAGATATTATTGCTATCATGATGTTCCAATGATATCCTGCTTTGAGGATTTGCTTTGTTAGGATATAGGAACTTGAATGTTCCCTGAATTCTCTTATTTTCTTTGTCAATATCAAAGTTAACCTCATCTAGATGTGCACACCATGATAGAGTGTTCTTAGAGTCCTTATGATGAATATTTTCTACCAATACATAGTTAATATGAGAGTTGGATACCATGGATGTCGAATTGGATGGTGGAATGTATTGAGGGATACAAGATGTAGATGGATTGGTCTATAGTTTGGAATCTTTGATTCTCCAAACTTGGGATGATGAACAATGATGGGTGGATATGGATATTTGATTGGGACCAACTTCTTGATAAACCTTTTAGGTCTCTCTTAAAGCTTTCTTTTGTATCAATGGATAGTTTTGATGGATAAACTTCCCTTTTTTATTTTTCCCCATGGTTTCTTTGACTAATGGAAAATGATCTTCAAGTGAATTTGGACCAAGTGTTGAATTAAAGATTTATTCAATATCGGCAACCATGAGTTCTAATGATGTCAATATATATTTGAAAGGACCATTACTAGACTTTGGTGAAAGATATTGATGATGCTTTGGAATAAATTTTTGAAGTATGTCATCTAACCCATTGGGTGATGTAGAGACATTGTCAACATGATCATTAGCGGATGAATCTTGAAATTTATCCCCAAAAATTATGGTAGAAACCTTGTCAATTTCTTCAACCATGAGGTCAAATGATGTTAATATTTCTTGAAATGGATCTTTGTTAGATATTGATGAGGGATTTTTATCATGATTATGAATCATATCTTGAGGTATGTTGCTTTTCTCATTGGATGAGGTAGAGACATTTCCAATATGATTATCTAAGATTGAATCTTGATAATTATCATCAACAATTATTGTTCCTTAATTAATGAGGTTCTTGACTTCGATACAATCAAGTGTGTCACGACCTTCTATGCTATGGTATTTGTAATAAGTATTATCATCATACCATGAGAACTTAAAGCAAGGTTCACCCCCATTTGATGACTCTAGAATATTGATAAGTTTAGCATGGACTAGCTTTTTAACACTGATTCGATTGGATCCCTTAAAGGAGTGTACTCACATTTGGTGATGGTGTTGTTATCTTGTGAAGCTTGTGCTTGTTGTGTTTGATCTTGTTGTGATTGATTGTGTTTTCATAGGGATAGATCTTTTTGCTAATTTTTTCCTTCTTGATATTAAATATCTTGATGTTGGAGATGTTTTGGTTGGTGTTGTGGATACAAATCAATGTTTCGATGATATCAATGAAGAGTGTATTGATTTGGAGATGGAGACATTTGTTGGAGTCTAAGTGTATCAACTATTTTGGTAAGTGAATTTAGGGAAATTTGATGTTGTATATATGGATCTTTATATTTATTTTGAAACCCTTGATATAGTTGATTGTGGTATGGATTTTGAGGATGTGTTGATGTTGTGGATATTGAATGATGTTTTTAAGTTCAAATATATCTATGCAATAGTTCACCAAGTGTGGATTTGACATGTTCATATTTGATATATTTACATTTGGTATGTTCATGTTTGACATGTATTGACTTGGTGAGCTAATTTAGTTTTGATGAAGACTCATTCTTTGATCATTTGATTGATAGATTGGTAATATTTGACATTGATTTAAATCTATCATGTGATAAGATATTCCAAAGTTTTAATTTGGCATACCCACATTTGTTGTGCCATTTTATTTTGTAAGATATGATGACCCCATGTATGGATTATAGGGTGGAATTGTGAAACATCTAGGATTAAGCTCATTTATTCCAAGGCTTTGTTGGTTTGTGTCACTCAGGTAGATAAATTTTGGTTTTGCTCCATGTCTCTCTTGTGTTTTCATCTTGTTGCAAAAGTGAACCTCTAAGGTGTTTTGGACAAATGATGTGATTGGATGATGAAACAGGTGATATGGATGATGAACTTTTAAACTTTGGACAATCACTAGACTAAAGGTTTGATGTTTGATGTCTTGGATAAAAGGTGTCAATGAACTTGTAAATCTAAAGGTAGACTTGTGACCTTTAAGATATACTAGTTCACAAGGGTGATAACTAACTCAACTAAGTGTATGGAAAATGATTCATTTATACACAAATTGCTAAGTTAGGGGATTTAGTTGAGGATAGCCTAAGTCCAGAATGTTGATGTGTCCACAAGTTTCTAAAGTTGTTTGTGAAGTGGAATGTGAAATGTGTAAAGATGAATGAGATGTCTTGAACCAAAATCTGTTAACTTAAAATGGACCTTATTTTAAAAGACCAAGATGGTGAGAAACATGATTTACCTCTAAAGTGATAAAACCTTAAGAACTCAATGTTTTCATAATAGAACTTGGACTCAATGTTTTGGAAATACTTTCCTTGTTTCACTTTGTTGGTTGGGGAGTCTATGTGCTTTGAAAATAATCCCAATATGGGTTGTGTTCATTTGGTTTCAAACTTTGATTTAGTGATATTTCTTTTACCACATTCACATGTATTAATTAAGTTCAAACTAAAAATGTCTATGTCTAAGCAACCTTCATTCCACAAAGTCCAATATGTGAAAATCAAGAAGCTAAGGCCATAGTTCCCTATGTTGACTTTGGAAAGTGTGAATTAAGATATAAGTCCAAATATTTAGAATCTTCTAAAGATAAAATCCTTAGGGAAAAGTAGCAATGTAACATGCCAACCCTTCAATGCCATAAAAATTTCTAAATTTACACCTTGCAAGTAAATAAACTATGTAACAAGCCATTGCAATAAAAAATTATTACTTTATTGAGAGTATACAATCAAGATTTCATATCAAATTACAATAAATATTTCATTTCATTTCAATAACTTTATAAGTTACAATAATATAAGAATGCGTACATTTCCATACATAGCTCCAATGAGCTTTAGAACAAATAGCTATAAGATGGTCCAAGATTCTTCCTTTCAAATCTTTATTTTTTTGTCATCTTATGTGGAGGAGAAGCATCACTCAAGTGCTTTTCTACCAACCATGGACTCATAATGCGGTCCCTTGCACATCTATAATTTGATAGATGGATCTTCCCTTTGATGAAGAGATTGGTAGAGTAACCGATAATGACAACCAACTGAGCATAGTGTTGTGTCCTACATAACTAGAAATTGTAATCCCACAATCTAGAACTAGCATTTAATACTAGATCACATTGAATTGACAGTGGATCCAAAGTTCATCACACTACTTTGGCCAAAGTCTTTCATTCAGTATTTTCTATTGAGGGTCATCTATCACATACAAGCTACTCAGGGCCGATTTGACTTAAGGTTGTCTTAAACTATGCATAGGTATTTCCTTCAATGGATAGTATATCATCCCAGAGATAACCTATCACCATTTTAATCTACTTGGAATAAACCTACTTAACAAGTACACAAGATCCCTCCCATACTAGATTAACTATTGTAGGAGTAGAAACAAGCTTTTCTAGTTAAATCAATAACTTAGTTAAGTGTATCACATGTAACTCTCATGTTCAATCATTCCTAGTATATAATACCTATGATAAAAACCCAACTCCTATTATGGAGTATTTAAAAGCACATCATGAAAACAACATAAAAGATTCAATTTCCTTTTCAAAGACACTCTAATTTCTCTAATGCACATAATGGAAAAGGAAACTCAAGCATACATGGAAGACACATCATTCATAAGTAAAATAAAAAAGAAAAAGACATTTGCATGCCTGTTATCTCTTATCCAAATAATTGACAGCAATGTATCCCTTTCCAACAACAGTAAGCTTGATAATTAGCTTCTCTAGAATGTCACAAAGAAACTTTATCTCTCAATTTTATATCTTCCTTCTCTCAACAATAGACTTCCTCACAAAAAAAATAGAAATCTCTCCCTTTCTCACTCACAAAATAAAACATAGTAAAGCTAGAAATAATGCAATATAAAGACTTATAAGAAGAATACAAAAGTATGTGTTCTTTCAAATAAAATGTTTGATATGTATAGAGCAGCTTTATAACTTCACTACCTATAGTTTAGGCATGATAATGGACAGAAAGCTCCATGTAAAGAAACACATAAAACACAGCAAAAAGGTGGTGGCCTATTAAGTTCATACTCAACAAAATCATCTACAGATCAATTTGTAATATTGACAGCAATCAAAGACATTAAAATCTACATATGTTCAATTCGAATTATCTCATACAATACATATCTACACCAATTGGGTTTCCAGAGGTGGCACCAAATTCATCCACACTCCTCACTATTTGTATAGTTATCCTTGCCATCAGAAACAGTCAACTACCAATCCGTAACACCAAGCACTATTGACTTGGTTTGTAGATGAGTCAACTAATATGTTTGAAAAATTCATCAATAGATGTATAAAACATGGTAGATGTGTTTACCAAGTCAAAGCTAATCTTAATCATAAGCATCAAATAAGTCCATGCTTCACATTGACATAAAACAACAACTCTAAATGCAATACAAATGCTTCATATCATGTGATAGTATGAGTGATAATCAGCTTCACAAACATTCTTAAGATACTTCAATCAGCCTCCAATAACATAGTTATAAATGACTATAGTTGACCTTTACATATCAGCCTCTATCCCTTAACATTGATTTTGTTGTTTAAAAGTGACCACACTCTCCTATCTATGTGGCATTCATAGGTTAAACTATTTTAGTTACAAATGATACCTTAGAGATATCATGGGCAACAAATAATATCTATTCCTTTCATAGAGCAAGGCAACGTTATATTCCCATGCCTATTTCATAGTTATAGCATTATCATTATGTGTTGACTTATACTTTCCTATGCTTTTGATATTCTAGCGTAGTACTTGTTATGGTGATTGGATTTATACATGGTTGGTTGACTTAGTCTAAGCTTACAAACCTATACTTTCATGGAGTCTATGTGTGTCATTAAAGACTTATATTTTTCTCGCTTATAGAATGCTATGAAGTTTACTTTCTACTAACATATAGTGTGGTCTCTCATTCTATGTTATAAAAGTACTTGCATATATATACACTTCACATGCTATCAATGCCTTATAAAGTGCACCATGTACTTTCTAATACAAAGCAACCATTTAAAAATATATATATATATAAGCATTAATGCTTATGTGTGTATATATATATATGTATGTATTCTCAATTATATAAACAAAAGGGCTTCAATATGTATAAATGTATATATCTTCACTCTCACATATATGTAGAAGATAATATTATTATATATTGCATCAACTATATACATATGCATATGAATATATACATACTTCTCTATGCTCATGTATACATATGTATACATGTATATATATATATATATATTAAGCACATACACATGTATTCCTACATACACATATACACATTTAATATGTTCACACATATATCAGGTTATCATGTTCTCATTGATACACATATTCATCAAGTGTGCATATATTCACATATATACAATATATCCCTCATGTGAGTATGTTTGTAAGTATTTCTACTTACACATACTTGCATATAAATATGCTCTCAAACATGGACCAATGTATGTATATATTCATATACACACATACTTTTGATGTGGATATGTATCGATGGAAGCTCAAAGACACATATCATCATAATAGCATTTATATACATATATGCATGTCTATACATATGTCATCACACTTGTGTGGACACCCCATCATATGTTGTACAAGTAAGCCAACATATGCATATATCCCAACACTCAAACAACCACACAAGCAAACACAGTAACATAAGGAAGGTCTCAAAAGTTCAAACAAATAAACATCACCCAATAATGCACTCAGTAGTAAACAAGACCTTTACTAATGCAAACACATCAAACTAGGTATGACTTACCACTTCCCAACTCAATGACTAGACTCAACCAATCTACTCAGGTGTGTGTATGCTCAGATAGTTTATGTTAGCAGTTATTTGAGCAAGATCTTATCCTGAGTGATACTTCCCCTCAGCCTGGAGGAATGAAAATTTACCTACACTAGCACATGCCTACGATAATCGGTTCATAAAATATGCAGTTTATGTAATACATCTCCAAAGTTATAATATCAATTCAATAACCATCCACTCACATATATTTATTTCTTCATATGACATGAAATGAGATAAAAATCACTCAGAATGCATTGATAAAAAATTGCAAGCACAATTAATTCTTCCACGAAATTCACATTATATTCATATTTTACCCTATATAGTAATAGTAATTAGTAATTACACAATTGGGGTGTAACATACTTCCCCCCTTGTGAATCATCATCCCTAATGATCTGTAGCTCTTTAACATACAACTAAATTCAAATAAAGTTTTACTTCCCATTCTCAAATTACGTAAGATTTATAAAACATTCATCCTAGGTAGCATCACTCCTTGCAACCTTGTCCTTCCTAGACCTTGCATTGAGTTCCCTTGCTATCGCATAGGGAAAACTAGTATGCCTCACACATACTTACTCTCCCAAAGAAATTTATTATATTAGCATATTTCCTAGTATGTACATCCTAAGTACAATAGCAACTATACATGACACCTAAGACACAGTGATTGAAAATCATTGGCCCATAAATTTATCCTTGGTATAATCCAAATAGAAAAGGAATAATGATGTATTGCACACTACACTATGGGACCTCCCATCCTTCCCCTTTGGTATTTACACTTTTAGATAACTCAAAAACTAAATCCATCTATCACTTACACATCCATTTAACCATAAAGTACTATTCTAGATTACTTGTCCATTTTGAGCATACCATTTCTCTAAGACACCTATCAAATTCCAATACTGCTTCATACTTAATTTTTATATCAACAAATTTTTATTGATCTCTTTGATCTATTACTCCTTTTTGAAAATCTATCAAGCCTATGGTTAACCCTATTTCTAAGCCTATTTTAGCCTAATAGATTTTTCAACCTTCCTTTTCTTATAATGGTCCAAACCTCAATGTTAGAATTTTATAAATCATTCAAGATTTGGTTTACCATTTTTTCCTATTTGGCTATAATAATATATTGCACATTCATTCAATTGAATGTTTCATAGTATGGTCATGGTTTACACAACCCTATCATTATTTGCTTGTTCATAACTGAGACATCCTTCTCAAGAATACTAAGCAACTACTTCTCACAATATATTATTTAGGAAAAAAATCCTATAAAACAAGTTTCCAAATAGCATTGGTGAGTCTGTCCACTAGAACATTATGTCAGTTTTACCAACATAGACAGATTGATCTATCTTGTGTTCTACCACTCTCCCTCTAGAATCTCAAGAGAGTACACATGTCCTACCACTGATGAAATCCAATCTTTTCATTTCTTGGCACACTAGACATTATCTTACCACATTCCATGCAGCCTCTTACTCTATCTTTTTCCAAGTTATAATGGTTCCTCATCTAAAAAACAACTTTTCCATTCCAATGTCCTAACTCTAACATCAATTTCCCCATTTTACTCTTGAATATTCCAAAATTTTGGGTACATAGGTTCTTTTACAATAATAGTCTATTCTTTGACTAAGTGAAAACCTATTTTACGATCACATTCCTCCTTTAATTTCTAAGTAATAATGGTTAGGAGTTTAGCAAGGATAAATATCCTTTAGTTTAGGAGATCCACAACTTGGATTTATTTTGTCCTTGGATTATTTCCAAAATGCAATTCATCTTTTAACTCAATCTAATTTTCCTGATAAGAATTGGTACTAATTTTGAGTATTAATCCTCATTCAATCATGTTGGTCCCTAGAAGATATCAAATATAATTGCATACCTAATTACAAAGCATAAGTGTTTCACGTTAGTTCCATTGATTCACCTAATCACATAGGTGAGTCCCAACTTCGATATACCCTAATTCTAGGATAGAGTCATCATTCATTGACTAGTCCAATGTTATAGGCTACTCTAACCCTATGTGTTCAAATCAAGACCAAATGTACAACTCAACCAAGTAAGTTATTACCAACCTATAGGTGTCAATGAGTAGTCCAGTACATATCCCAACCCAATAGGTAAAACTTAACCTAAGGTTTTCTCCTTTAATAAAATGAACTTCTCATTCCAAATAGGTCATTCTAAACCTAGGGTTTCATTTGAGTATAAAGTAGGATCAAATAATCATTCCAATAAAGATGTTTTTATGTGGTTGCATAGCGTCACATCCTAACTTATCTTCCATACCATCTCTATGGCTTTATGGCTAAACCTTATCATCCCCAGGTCTCTTTAGAACAATAAGCTACAGTTTCAAGTTGCTTCAGGACATGGATATATTTCGCAATATATATAGTATTACTTTCAAGGTATAGAAATAACATCATTATCCAAATTCCCCATATAAGGTATATATGAGTGTAGAGACACTTTCTTCCAATCATGAGTAATATAGATCTCTCTTTACCTATTCTTGGAAAGGGTCTTCTTTTTCATGACCAAGTAACCTTCTTATCCTTTCCCGAGGAATCAATGATATCATCATTTGATCTTACCAATAAAATATATATATAAGGTATGGTGTAATTATAGGTCACAATCCTTGACCCTTCCATTATTTTTCTCTAAAAATTCCAATACATTTTTCCTTTTGGTCATAAAATGTATGACTTAATTGACATCATGACTTGTGAAGAAGTAATTAGTTCTTTGAAAATATATTCACGTTTTTTGTTGATTTTGGTAATTAATCTAATTCAATCCACTCTCTTCCTTCCCCCTTTAGCATTTCCATAATATTCTATCTACCCAAAGTTGATCTCCTAGCAAACACTTGCTTCTTTGAAATGATTTGTCATTCCTTGTTGTTGGCTTTCTATTGCCTTTTTTTCTTGCCTTAATGCAATACCTTGAATATATGTTTTCCAAAAGTTGGATTCATCATGGATTTCTATCACATATATTCAGCATTTGGATAATTCCATAGGAGATCTAATGAATAATCAGCAACTTAGAAGTTATGAGGAGCACTAATATTCCCACTCTCTTTCCAATATCCTTGTTGTGGATGAATATCCATACCCACAAAGCCTCGTTGGTTGATGCACCTTTCAACTTAGAGCGTTGTTTCCTTACAACTTCTACTAATTTAACACATAGTGTCGTACTGTTCTCCATTTATTTTTGGATCCTCTAAATGTATTTTTATTTTTACATACATGTTGGTGATTTCATCTTATACTCTATCCAATCTTTGTACTATCCAAACCTTTGGTCAACCCAACCCAGTTTATCTTTGCAGGTTTCTTTCCTACAATCACCTTTTCAAGTGACGTTATCCCAATGCTTGGAATATGATTCTCTCATAACCTTTAGAGATACCAAATTTTTTTGGTCTCTTTTTCTCATCTTAATAAAAAACTCTAATTTGATCACAATTATGTTGGCTAGTGGAACTATTTCCACTTCATTGATTACTTCATTCTGACCATTCCAGTCTTTTCCATTTTTCTTAGGTACTAACCTTTTCCTTGCAAGATACTATCCTTATAAGAGAATTAGATTTATGTCAATAGTTCTCCAACCTTGTGGATACATTCTTCATTGAATTTCTACTTTGATATAATTTATGTCGATATTGCATACTCATATATTTGTTGTGTTTTCACTAAATCCAAAAATTCTTGAATCTTTACAACTATAGATTGCTACTATAAAAGGGGTTATCTCATTTCTTCCCATCCCCTTAGAGTCATATAACTATTTCATAGGATAAAGGTATATATTGATTATTCTTTTTCCTACATAACTTGATCGCATAATCTTCTACAATGAAAAGTAATATCATAAGTTGTTGGTTTAGGAGTTCCTAACTCTAGGGAATAATCTTAACTAGTCCCAAATTTACACAAATTCCCACAAATTCTCATCTTCCTTTTCACTTCTTTATGTTCTTTTCTCTTTCCGTTTGTGGCACAAGAAATTTTCAACCATTACACATTGTTTTCATAATCATCTCATAGGTTTCAGTGTTGAACTTGGTAGCTCTAATACCACATGTAACTGTATAGGAGTGAATATGCACCCCTTATGCAAATTCCCCTCTTGCCCTTCTCCACATTAGAAAACAAAGTTTGGAGGCTTAATTACACCTAAGCCCACTGCCTTCGTTCCACTTGGTGCCTATTTTGAGCATCAGTGGGGGAGTTTTTGTCAAGGACACCCACGCAATGCGTAGATATTTGTGCAGTGCGCTTATGTCCCTAGCAGATTCCTACAGTTGGAGCATGTAGAGGCATTACACTTCTCATTGGTAGTTGACATGTAACTCCCCCTTCGGTCGACCGACCCAAATATGGTCATTTTCTTCATCTCTCCTTCAAATTCCCTCCTAGTTGCATTTCAACTTCTTCACAACTTCTTTTGCATTCTCTAAGCTTTCAATCCATCACTCTCCAAGCATTCTAGCATTCTAGTAGCACTTTTTCACTCCATAGCAACAACTACTTCACTCCGTCACTTTAGTAGAGAAAGTGTAGGACAACACCATTGCAATAGAGGCTCGAGTACTCTCATTATCTCCTCCATTAGCCTTAAGTGATTTTGGTGGAGGTGGTAAGCTTCCCACTCCTCTCCTCTTTTACTTGGTTGATTAAGCACATTTACTATTTTGTAGTGTTTTAGTGTTCTTTATTACATTACTTGCTTTATCGTACTCACTTTCTTGGTTGTCCATGGAGGTGGAAACACCTAAATGGGGGTCTGACTGATTCAAGCCCCTATATAGCCACCCAACAATTTTCCTCCTCTTTGTGTGTAGGTGAACATGCTTTTCGGAGTTAGCTGGAAAATGAATTTCTTTGTGAGATCATTCTTGCCACCCTAACTCCCGCATTTTTACTTTATCATATTAGAGCATATTTTGTTTAATTAATAGAATTATTTTGGTCGTTTAGTTAACTGGGTTGTTAGCTTGTTTTCCTAAGTTCAACCTTGTCTCTTTAGTTGTCTGGTCGTACATACACAAACGCACTTCAAAGATACCAGCATGCCACATTGTCCTCCCGAGACTGCACTTATGTCCTTGGGAAGAGAGCTTCCTGAGGCATATTGTTGAACCCAAAAATTGGCTCACCTAGCCCCATCCTATATTTCAAGTCTATAGGGTGATTGAAGGACTTTATAGCCCTCATCATTCTCATCCCACATTTCCTAAACCTTGTTAAGTTGAGGTAAGTTAGGGCAGCCTTTTGCTCTTGGCCCTCCATGACCTGGGGCCTTGAAGGTGGTTGGTCCCCCTCTCTTACATTTTTGGTGAACCCAGAATGAACCATTTTGGTTTCATTTTGTGATGCTAACAGTTCCTTTCCTCATATTCTAGGAGTGTTGTAAGGTTGTCACCTTACAACCCAACCTGCAACCCCTAGTTGGCATAGTTGAAAGGTTCTGAAGGTATTGCATGATGAAACCTTAATTGGTTCATTGTCTTATCCTTTAGCATTTAGGAACTCTATGAAGGTATCATTTAGTGTGTGTAATGTCCTTCTTTCATCAACCTATCCCCTATGTGCAGCCTATGGATAGTGGTCCTGGTATAACCTTCACTTCACAGGACCTACCGATGGGTTTTAACAGGGAACCATCTCCTCTTTATATCCATGTACGGATCAATGGAAACATCATAGTAGGTGTTCTTGTTGATCAGACATCACAAGTAAACATAATAACTGAGGAGATCATGTTGATTAATTTTTTACATAAAGATGGGTACCATGCACCTATACGCACCATACGCTTTTTGCGCCCCCTTTGGGTAGTATTGTCCTGTCGGTCTTGGTTGGACCTAAAGCTATGAAAATATTGCTTGACATTATCTCTAGGTCTGAGCTCTTTAGGGTAAAGTTTGGTATCCCTTGTTTAGTGGCTATGAATGTGGTACCCTCAGTTGTACATAAATGCTTAAAATTTATCCACGGGGGTTCCATACATGTAATTCATGACACCTGTTATAAACCATTGGCTACTTGTGGTAGCTACTCATTGGACTACTATTGGCCTATGACCATTGGTCCCCTTCCACTTAGGATGGACCTTCTACACCAAACATATCAAAATTATAAGAAAGGGTGCCTAAGGCCGAAAGTGAGATACCCTCTATCGCCTTATGTTGTTTCACATAGGGCCTACTTAAAAGCTAACAATGATGCCACGAAGGTGCAAAGGAGGGAAGAAGAGAAGCAGTCCTAAGATCCTCCTTCTTCCTCTCTTGATAGTCAGTTAACGCTTCTTCCTACTATGTTGTGTTTTTGTTAGATTCTACTTTGTGCTTGCATGCGAACCCTATGGTGCCCACTTGACGAAACCCTAATTGTCCTACATTTGAATTTCTTGTTGTACTAACAAAGCCTAGACCCTCTTGGTATAATGGGAAGAAGGTATCCCATGGAGAGTCCTCTATATCTTTACCTCCATGGCCTCCTACCGCTCCTACTCCCAAAGTAGTGAATGGGAAGAGGCCCGCTACCAAGCCTCTTGAGTCGACTCCCCCCACTGCTTCTCAACCTACCCCTCCTGCTCTCATTTAGGAATCTGTTCCTCCACCAGAGATGGCTATAGTGGAAATTCCCATGGTTGAGTAGGAACTTTCTATTCATTTTTAGCTTTCGGTCTCCAACTCAAAGATTTGTAGAAACTACCTTGTGTGCAAGCACAAGTGCCAGCAAAAGGCTCTTTTGGCTGAGCAGGCTGCCTCACAAAGGAATAAAACCACCCCTACTTTAGGGCCTCCTGCAGTGGTGTCCTCTCTCCTTCCCTTTCCTTCCCTTCAATCTAGTTCCATGTCACTTCTAGCTTCTTCTACGAGTACAAATGTGCCTAACCACAAGAGGGTATAGGTGTTCATCACTCCTTTGTTGGAGCTCCCTTTGCTTATGTTCATTCCAAATATCCTACCTTTCCCTAAGCCTATGGATATGACTAATACCTCAATTGTAAAACTTCAATTCTTTCCTCCTCCTTTGCACCTCTAACCTCATCTATGGGGAGTTCATCTCCTCTGACGAAGCAGAATGTGGAGTGTGGTCCTTCTAGCAATGAAGGACATAAGAGGAGTCCACCTTCTTCACAAGATGGCCCTGCATTGAATTTTTTTGTCCTAGTGACAAAACCAATCCAGGCTTCCCCTGAGTTCATCACCGTTCTCGAGTCATTCAGAAAGCATAGCAGTGAACCTCAGGTGTAGCCTACCCCATCCACTAAATTTAAACACAACGCTCTTGTAGAGTGCATGTTTAACTTTTTAGATGAATTTCTAGCCTTGTCAACAATCTTCATGAAATTGCTAAACCTAGCTCCACAAGAGCTCAGTGAAAATGACCTTGTGGGGCCCTCTTAGCCCTTATTGCAGGAAGGCTAAATTATCCTCCTCTTAACATCCCACTGATGTAGGCTCATCCTCCTTCCCCCTATGATGATCTAGAGTGGGAAGCAGATGACCTCTTGGTCGATCAATGTTAGGAGGAGGCCTCTTCTTGATCTTTTGTGTGTGTGTGTGTTTTCTGACATCTTCCCCCATGATCGTGCTATGTGTTCCTAGATGACGCTTGTCAACTCTATTGGTGCTTAGGTATAGGCATGGTTTTTGTGTCGTAAACCTTCTTCTATTTGTATCATCATTCTTCCATTTTTGTGTTTGATTTTCAATAAATTGGGGACAATTTAAAGTGTTGGGGGAATTTAGGCTTCCCTTCCATGTTGACCCAATTTTATTATTTTTACTTTTTCTTCTTGTGCATTCTTCACATGGTTTGATATAGTAGGGGGTTGATGATAGTTCATTTATATATATATATATATATATATATATATATATATATATATGTATATATATATATATATATATATATATATATATATTTATGATCAGTTCAGACTCCAAAATATTAGGCTACCCATATGACCTTTATTTGTGTTTTTCTCTTTTTCTTTCTCTTTATCTTTCTCTCTGCTTTGCTTGAGTTGTCCCTATCATATGTGACAATGTTTCTTCTTCAACATTTTGATTTTCAAAAAGTGCATTCATTGTCAACGAATCTTTTCTTGAAAATTTTTGCAAATCTTTCTTCAAAATCACATTCTCAACTTGGAACCCTAAAGAAGCATATTTCCTTCATCATGGATTTGTAAAGAAAGGACTAGAAAACCTTTCCCAAAGTGGGAATAGCTTTAACCTTCCCCTTATGTGGGGTCATATTCTTCCTTTCGAATTCCTTGATGAAGTGAAGATCTTTCAAAAGGATCCCTTGATGATGGATCAATTTGAGAAAGAAAATATCTTCTTTCAAATTGTGCATCCCTTGAGTGGACCCCTTATTCACGATGGGCTCCCGAGGGACCCCCTTTGAAAGTCTTCCAAATTGTCGATAGTATGCATGACCGTTTGCTTACTTGCCTATGTGGTTGCTTCTTGACTCTATGGAGTCTGCTTTCCTAGGTTTCCTCCATGCGAGAGATCTTGGGGGATACCTCCCTATAGGTCTGAGAGCCTGTAGGGCACTTCCTTTGGGATTCCTCCATGCAAGATATCTTGGGGGTGGCTCCCCTATAGGTCTATGATTCTGCAGGGTGCTTTCTTGGGTTTCCTCCCTATGAGAGATCTAGGGAGTTACCTTCCTTGTAGGTCTGAAGGTCTATAGGGAACTTTCCTTAAGTTTCCTTCATGTGAGAGATCTTGAAGAACACCTTCCCTATAGGTTTGTGGGTCTGTAGGACACTTTCTTGGCTTCCTCCATGTGAGATATCTTGGAGGATGCTTCCTAGGTATCCTCCATGTGAGAGTTCTTGGGGGACACCTTCCTTGCAGGTCTATGGGCATGTAAGTCACTTACTTCACTGGGCTTCCTTCATGTGAGAGATCTTGGGGATTGCCTTCTTCCAAGTTCACAGGCATGTAAGATGCTTTCTTTCTTCATCTTCATAATTTTGAGAAGCTATGAAGTCCTTTGCTTGCCCTGCACCTATAGGTTTGTCAGATCATGGTCTACTTTCTTAATGGTTTAGGTATAAATTTTTAACCTTATTCATTCTTCATTCTACTTTACCGAAGCACTCATCAATATTTGTAATCGCTAAAGTGGGGGAAAAATTTATAGAAGTGAATCTGCACCCCTTATGCAAATTCCCCTCTTGCCCTTCTCCACTTTAGAAAACCAAATTCAGAGGCTTAATTACACCTAAGCCCACTACCTTCATTCCACTTGGTGCCTATTTTGAGCATCAATGGGGGAATTTATGTCAGGGACACCCACATGGTGCATAGAAATCTGTGTGGCACACTTCCTTCCCTGGTAGATTCCTACAGTCGGATCCTCTAGAGGCATTACACTTCTCATTGGTAGTTGACTTGTAATGCCCCCTTTGATCGACTGACCTGAATATGGTCATTTTCTTCATCTCTCTTTCAAAGTCCCTCCTTCTACTTACATTTCAAATTCTTCACAACTTCTTTTGCATTCCCTAAGCTTTCAATCCATCATACTCCAAGCATTCCAACATTCTAGCAGCACTTTTACACTCAATAGCAACAACTACTTCACTGCATCACTTTAGTAGAGCAAGTGTGGGACAAAACCATTTCAACTGAGGCTCGATTACTCTCATTCTCTCCTCCATTATCCTTGAGTGATTTTGGTGGAGTTGGTAGGCTTCCCACTCCTCTCTATTACTTGGTTGAGTAAGCACATTTACTATTTTGTTGTCTTTTAGTGTTCTTTATTACATTACTTTCTTTATCATACTCACTTTCTTAGTTGTTCGTGGAGGTGGAAACACCAAAATGGGGGTCTGACTAAGGAAATCCCCTATATAACCACCCAACAATTTTCCTCCTCTTTGTGTGTAGGTGAACATGCTTTTGGGAGCTAGCTAGTGAACAAATTTCTTTGTGAGATCATTCTTGCCACCCTAGCTCTCGCATTTTTACTTTATCATATTAGAGCATATTTTGTTTACTTAATTGTGTTATTTTGGCCCTTTAGTAGTAGTTAGATGGGCTATTATCTTGTTTTCCTAAGTTTGACCTTGTCTATTTAGTTGTTTGGTCATACGAACACTAGTGCACTTGAGAGATGTCAGTGCGTCGCACTGTCATCTCGGGACTGCGCTTCTATCCTCAAGCAAAGAGCTTCTTGAGGCATAGTGTTGAACCCAAAAATTGGATCACCTAGCCCCATCCTATAGTTCAAGTCTATAGGGTGATTGAATGACTTTATAGCCCTCATCATTCTCATCTCACATTTCCTAAACCCTGTTAAGCTGAGGTAAGTTATGGAAGCCTTCTGATCTTGGCCCTCTATGACCTGGGGCCTTGAATGTGGTCGGTCCCCCTCTCTTACAATAACATGCCAACCCTTCAATCCATTAAAAATTTATAAATTTTCAACTTGCGAGTAAATAAATTATGTAACAAGCCATTACAATAAAAAAAATTCTTTTTTGAGAGTATACAATCAAGATGCCATATCAAATTACAATAAAAATTCCATTTCACTACAATAACTTCACAAGTTTCAACAATACAAGAATGCATACATTTACATACATAGCTCTAATGATCTTTAGAACAAATAGCTATAAGATGATCAAGGATCCTTCCTTTCAAATCTTGGTTCTTCAGTCATCTTTTGTGGAGGAGAAGCATCACTCAAGTGTTTTTCTACAAACCACATACTCATAATGCGGTCACCCGGACATCTATCATTTGATAGATGGGCCTTCCCTTCAATGAAGAGATTGGTAGAGTAACCAATAATGACAACCAATTGAGCATACTTTTGTGTCCTACATAACAAGAACTTGTAATCCCATAATCTATAAGTAGCATGTAATACTCGATCACGATGAACTAACATTGGAGCCAAAGGTCATCACACTACTTTGGCCAAAGTATTTCATTTAGTATTTTCTACTGAGGGTCATCTATCACATACACTACTCAGGGATGATTTGACTTAAGGCCATCTTAAACTACACATAGGTATTTCCTTCAATGGATAATCTATCATCCCATATATAACCTATCACAATTATAATCTACTCGGAATAAGCCTACTTAACAAGTAAGTACACAAGCTCCCTCCCATACTAGATGAGCTATCCTAGGAGTAAACACAAGCTTTTCTAGTTAAATCAATAACTTAGCTAAGTGTATCATATGTGCCTCTCATGTTCAATCATACCTAGTATATAATACCTATGATAAACACCCAACTCCTATTATGGAGTACTTAAATGCACATCATGAAACAATGTAAAAGCTTCAATTTCCTTTTCAAAGACACTCTAATTTCTCTAATGCACACACTGGAAAAGACAACTCCTGCATACATGGAAGACACATAATTCATAAGTAAAATAACAAAGAAGGGATCCTCATGCCTATTATCACTTATCCAAATAATTGACAACAATGTAGCCATTTCCAAAAATAGTAAGCTTGAAAATTAGCTTCTCTAGAATGCCACAAAGAAACTCTATCTCTCAAGTTGATAGCTTCCTTCTCTCAACAACAGACTTCCTCAAAAAAAAATATAACTCTCCCTTTCTCACTCACAAAATAAAATAAAGTATAGCTAGAAATAATGTAGTATAAAGACTTGCAAGAAGAATACAAAAAGATGTGTCCTTTTAAATGAAATGCTTCTACTATTTATAGAGTAGATTAGTAACTTCACTACCTATAGTTTAGGCATGATAATGGATAGAAATCTCAATGCAACGAAACACACAAAACATAACAGAAAGGTGGTGACTTATTAAGTTCATACTCAGCAAAATCATCTATAGATTGATTTTCAATATTGACAGCAATCAAAGAAATTCAAATTTGCATATGCTCTGAAATTCAAATTATCTCATGTAATAGACATCTATAGCAATTGGGTTTCTAGGGGTGGCATCAAATTCATCCACACTCCTCAATGTTGGCATAGTTTTCCTTGCCATAAGAAACAACCAACTACCAATTCATAACACCAAGCACTATCGACAAAATTTGGAGATGAGTCAACTAAGATGTTTAACAAAGTCATTGATAGATGTATAAAACATGGAAGATATGTTTACCAAGTCAAAGTTGATCTTAATCATAGGTGTCGACTAAGTCCATACTTTGCATCAACATAAGACAACAACTCTAAATGTAATACAAATGTTTCATATCATGTGACAGTATGAGTGAGAATTGGCTTCACAAATAGTCATAAGCTACTTCAATTAGCCTCTAATAACATAGTCATAAATGACTATAGTCAACCTTTCTATATCGGCCTCTATCCCTTAACATTGATTTGGTTGTTTAAAAGTGACTCCACTCTCCTATCTACATGGCAGCTTTGGAGTCATAGGTTAAACTATTTTAGTTACAAATGATATGTCAAAGATATCACGGGCAGAAAATAATATATTTTCCTCTCATAGAGCAAGGCACACTATTCCCATGCCTATTTCATAGTTGTAGAATTATCATTATGTGTTGATTCATACTTTCCTACACCTTTGATATTCTAGCGCAATACTTGTTATGGTGATTAGCTTTATACATGGTTGGTTGTATTAGTCTGAGCTTACAAACCTATACTTTCATGGAGTCTATGTGTGTCATTCAAGACTTAGATTTCACTCACTTATAGAATACTATGAAGTTTACTTTCTACTAACATATAGTGCAGTCTCTAAAAATGGAATTCTATGTTATAAAAGTACTTGCATATATATACACTTTGCATTCTATCAATGCCTTATAAAGTGTGCCATGCACTTTCTAATACAAATCAACCATTTATATATATATATATATATATTTATAATACATATTATACATATAGATATAGATATACACACCTCTATATAACCATTAATGCTTACGTGTATATATATGTATTCTCAAATATATACACCAAAGGACTTCAATATGTATAAATATCTATATATATATATATTTACTCTCACATATATACGCAAGATAATATTATTATATATTGCATCGACTATATATATATATGTATGTATGTATATGTATATATATACATATGTATATGTGTGTGTGTGTATGTGTATTAGATTGTACCATTAAGCACATACACGTGTATTCCTACATACACATATACACATTTAATATGTTCACACATATATCAGTTTATCATGTTCTTGTTGATACACATATTCGTTAAGTGTGCATATATTCACATATATATAATGTATCCCTCATGTGAGTATGTTTGTAATTATTTCTACTTACACATACTTGCATATAATTATGCTCTCAAACATGGACCAATGTATGTATATATTCATATACATGCATAATTTTGATGTGGATATGTATCGATAGAAGCTCAAAGACACATATCATCATAATAGCATTTATATACATATATGAATGTCTATACATATATTGTCACACTCGTATGAACATCCCATTATATCTATTGTATAAGTAAGCCAACATATGCATATATATACATGTATGCATATATCTCAACATTCAAACAACCACACAAACAAACACTATAACATAAGGAAGGTCTCAAAATTTCAAACAGCTAACCATCACCCAATAATGCACTCAATAGCAAACAAGACCTTTACTAATGCAGACACATCAAACTAGGGATGACTTACCACTTCCCAGCTCAATGACTAGACTCAACCAATCTATTGTAGTGTGTGTATGCTCAAATAGTTTACATTACTAGTTATTCAACCAAGATATTCTCTTGAGTGATAATTCCCCTCTACAACCACTAACACATGCCTATGATAGTCAGCTATTCACAAAATATGCAGTATACCTAATACATCTCCAAAGTTATATCAATTCAATAACCATCCACTCACATAAATGTATTTCTTCATATGAAATTGAGTGAGATAACATTCACACATAATGCATCGATAACAAAGTGCAAGCACATTAATTTGTCCATAGAATTCGCATTTTACCTTACATAGTATTAGTAAATAGTAATTACACAATTGGGGTGTAACAAGAAATATAGGAATTTTCAAAGATATTCACACTAAGACTAAAGGGTTTTCAAAATTTGATGAACATGATGATATTTGTTTAAGTTGTTTTGAAACCAAGCAATATGTCAAACTGACTCAACAATCAATAACAATCCTGGCTTGAGCAAGTGGGTATGTTATTCTTGGTGGGCTTACCTCATTCCTTAAAGGGATGATTTTATATGCAACTTATGGAGGGAATGAAAGCAAAAGATTCCATTCTCTTTAAGCCCTTATGCCTAAACCATAAATAAGGCTTGGTAAGTAACTTCTTGGAAGTAAATTTCAATGCACCACTTTAAAGAATGCTTCAAAAAGATAAGGGTGGCTACTGCATAAAGGTTTTTAGTGACAAAAAACCAATAACACCAAGATGGATACTACCATCTACAAGCCACTTAAGGCATTAAACTATTCCCTTCTGGCCTATGCATCCAAAGTTGGATTAGGTGTAGTATATTATCACCACAAATTGAAGCTACTATTTTTCAAGTTCGCAACCATTATATATCCTGTCGACAAATGTTCTTTGATCAAGAGTCACTTGGATGAGTTCTCCATTGCAAGATTTATCCCATTTGTAGGCTCTCTCATAATAAGAAAATTTTTATTTCTCTTCACCCAAGATCACACAAAACACAAGGGGAGAGGATCCGTAGCAAGTTCTTAGGCACCTGACTCAAAAAAAGAAAGTTCATATGCTTGAGTGTTTCTCTTCACCAAAGATCACAAGGAGCATAAGGGGAGTGGATATGCACTACAAGTATACTCAAGCAAAGCAATCAAGTCAAACAATCATTCATTTTAACCCATATTGCAAAATGAATTCATTTTAAGCACCAATGGAAGTGTTGGTTTTTTTGTTAAATTTTAACCAATATCACAAAATGAGGTTGTATGGGTTCAATCTTAACCAACTTTGAAAAAGACAAAGCATTTGTGAATTTAAGCCCAATTGAAAGTTTTTTTTCCTAAGATTGTAAGTTTCAAAACCCAATGGAAATTTAGTAATCCTAAAAACATAAAGTAAATTAGCATATGATGGGTTACAATTGTCCCATAAGTGTTAAAAATACTTTTACAATGTATGGTCAAATGATAGCATGCTCCTTCACTTCAAGTTTTTTTTTTCAAATCTGCAAAATTAGTTAGCCTCACAAAAGCAAAGGTAGATGTTAGTAAGAGATCAAAGAGTATATGAAAATAAAAATTTAAAACACACATGAAAATTTGACTCTCTATTTTACTAGTAAAAAGTATCGTTGCTCTGCAATAGTGTCACTATAGTTGTTGAATGTGTCACCAAAATTCAAGTGTGTCGCTCTAGTGAAAATGTGATAGCATCACTCTACACAAAAATAGTGACATCAATAGCATCGCTATATGGTCTACATCACCATATTCAAAATCATGATATCAATCAAAACATATTAGCGTCACTATATTTAATAGGTGTTGCCATAACTTAAATGTGTCGCTATATTTAAATCAAACATGTCACTATATTCAAGCAAGCCACTATAGCCATCAAAAGTGTCACTATTTCTCGAGAACCTGCAACTCATGGAAACCTAAGAGAAATTCATCAAATAAAGTTATTAAATATCTCCTAGTGCCAAAATGTGATCATAGTCATAGTATGAGATAAACACACCAAATCCATATGAATTTAAGCTATATTTAACTAACTAAGGTATAATCCCAATGAAATGTTTAAAAGCTTCAAAACCAAGCAACCATTAAACTAAGCATGAAATAAACCATGAAAGCATAAAAGAAACCTAATCTAGAACTCCAAACCTTATCCCATTGGGGGATTGGTGTCGTATTGATGTGGAATGATGACCCTTTGCCAATCCCTTGGATAAAATGAGCATCTAATTGAACTCCATTGATGAAATATTAAGATAAAATGGATGAAACAATGCTAAGGATGGATGAAAAAGATGAAAAATATTGATAATGGATGCAAGGATGAATAAAGATAGTATTCAAACATGTAGCATAAATTTTCTTTGATGGAAGTGGATCCATTTCTCTCCAAAATGTGAGGTATTAATAGGAGAGAAAATGAAGAATCAAGGGTCAAGATCAAATGGATCAATCAACGGTCAAGATGGAATCAAGGACGAAGACATGGATCAAGGATTCTCATCAATGGGTGAGAATGCAAGATCACATGGATCAAAGATTCAATAAAAGGCTCATAATGATTCAAACAACACACTTTCAAAGTTGAAAATGTCCATCCTTTCATGTGTCCTTCGTGCAATGAAGAATTTGAGGACGTTGATCACATGTTTATACGATGCAGGTTTTCACAGCAAAGCTAGGAGTTTATTCTTAATAAGCTTAATTTTTACACTCCTTTACCAAATTCCTTGTGGGACTTGTTCCAAAGATAGTCAATTCTCTACAAATCTTCATTTTTTGCTTGCATATGGAGAGTTGTGCTAGCTCTAGTAATATGGAACCTTTGGTGGGAAAGAAACTTGCAATTTTTTAGGAAAGTATCCTCTTCAAATGATGTTGTGAATGGTAAAATTGAGAATGCAGTCTCTGAGGTAGTAAATGCAAGTTTCCAAGAAATTAAAGACATGAGCTCTTCCTTTACTAACTAGGATAATAATATTCTGCAGAATTGGAAGTATGTAAAAATACCTTTCCCAGGTAGCCTATTGCAAAAAAATTCTAAGAAGTGTAATAGAAAACACGTAAAATGGAAGTTCCCCCAATATGGTTTTATAAATTTAGACTTTGATGGCACCTCAAAAGGAAATCTGGGGGAATCAGGGGCAAGTATTTGCATGTGTGATTCATAGGGTAAGGTGTTAGCATTATGTTCAAAATATATTCATAGAGGATCTAACAATCTAGTTGAATCTAAAGCTTTGTTAATAGGGATGGAAATGGCTTTGGAGATGGTTATTGAGAACCTCCATATTGAAGGAGATTCCCTACTGATAATCAATGCTTGTAAAGAAAATAAAATAAACAATTGGGGCCTTCAATACATTCTTCAAAGAGTATGGGATCTTCTAGAAAAGTTTCAAAATTATATGATTACACATACTTAAAAAGAAGGAAACAATCTAATAGACTATCTAGCTAATTTGGGTAGCTCAAAGTAGGAAATATATATTTTAGTTGATCTCTCTCTGCTTGCAAATTTTCCCCATATAGTACAACTTGTTGATCAAGATGTCCTTCATCTCAAGAAAGGGACAATATCTTAACTTTAATGAAATGATTTTATATTGTCAAGTATGGATGGGCAATCAAATATCACGCTGAATAGGAAAGGGAAACTTAAATAATTTGGGTTGGTATTAAAATCGGCATTACCATGTAATATTTATGACCTAGGCTATCATATTCCATTCCTTTAAAGGTAATGATTATTCTTGTCACCTGGAGGTGTTTGTGCTGCCCTCATTGGTACCTCCAAGGTATTGTCATATGATTGAAGTGGGAAATGTGAAATACTTTTGAATGGGTGATGGAACAGGTCATATATTACACTGTAAAACACTGCCTTTTCTATTTTTTCCACCTCTTTAGCAAATGATGGAGCTTCCCATGATGGTGAGCTTCATGGTACTTGCAAATGTGTGGAAGTACTTCACATTTATCTCTTGCAGTAGATTGAATCAAATTCACACGGTTCGACATATTACAAAGGAGTTGTTTCAATAAATCATCCATACTTGCTTCAGCTATCATTATGCCTTCTGAAAAATGTGCATCATTATCATTGATTTTGTTGGGCTTTAAAAGTGCATTTTAAGTTTCATTTTTATTCATGCAATTTCAAAGTTTTTTCTAGAAGCATCGTCTGCTAGTCTATTTCATATTGGCCCTTTTTTGTGTTACCTAGAGGTGACATGGCTCTCCACCCATGGAACTTCATAATCAAATGCCTTGTTCAACCTTGGGAATGGTCGTTTGAGAATAGCCTTTATCAAGAGGATCACAACCTAATATTTAAAGTAGATTGTTTAAGGACTGGGGATTCGGTAAGGTCAGTGCTTGGTGTGGAGGTCACTAGTCCAAGAGCCCACCAGTTAATATTTCCATCCCAAGCTTTATTTGTGTTCTTATCCAACATCATGGATTTGCTTCAATCATTGAAGGAATTAGAGATAATTGTAGAAAAAATTGTGAATCCCGAGTTTCTTGATAAAATGCTTTGCTAACAGTGGTGCAAGATTATAATTTGTTTAATGGGGAGGGATATATTGGAGGTCTGTTTCCTCATGAATATATTAAATTGAGATCAAGGTTTGAAGAAATCTTTGAAGCCATCAGGTTGGCACTTCATTTTAGGAATGATTATTTGCTTTTAAGAGCTTTAAGGAAACACTACAAAAGGATTTTTGTGTCCATGGACATTGATATCAAAGAAATTTTTTATGTTGTGTCTCATCTTTGTGATCATATGTTGCATCCGCCTTTTAATTCTCTTGTTGGAATAAAGGAAAAAATCTATCATGAACCAGGTTTTCAAGCCTCGGGAGAAATTCATGGGCAACCACTAGTGAAAAGCTCAAAAGTTGCGAACCGGGGTTTAATTGCAAGGGCTCATATAGAGAATGTGGGTCAAATAGAAAAGGAGTCGGCTCCATTTACTAGGTATGACTTCTTTGCTAAAGATCTACCTCTCCTTGTTTATATTGCATCGTAGGATGGTCAAGTTAAAGCACAAGATGAAAACTCAATTTGTGTAGAGCATATGGAGGAATAATGCCAGCTCACATTTTTTGCCAAGTTGATAAATTTTGATTTTTTCTAAAAAATGAATTTTGACACGGTTATTTCAATTTTGTAGAGGCTTGATGTGTGTATACATGAAAATTATGCCTCATTATTGAATCAATTATTTATCAGGTATTTTAGTTGGGTAAATTCTAGGTTGGTAGCACTATAGCTAGTTAGATTTTTTTGAAAATAATATTATGGGTCCTCACTTTGGAATGAATTTGAAATATGTTGTGGGACAATTTTGTAATCTTTTGGAATGATTTGAGATATATATTTTGTAACGATTTGGGCTATAACCGGAGGTTTTATTCCTAGTTCTTTCCTACTTGTATGCCCTCTGAACCAGGATTATGTATATATATATATATATATATATATATATCAGTGGTTTACCACTTTTTTTTAAAAAAGAAGTTTTTTACAAAGTTTGTTAGGAAAGAATATTCCCTTTTTGGATCCAAGTAGAAAAATATTCCAAGGGAATATTCCCATGCAAGTGGATAGGTGAGGAAAATTAGTAATTAGTTAACTAAAACAAAGTTTTAATTGTGCAAGTTGAGGAAATTTAGGATTGTCATTAAATAATTGATTTATTTAATGAGAAAGGGGGAATTGATATTTAATTAAATGACTGGAGATAAGGGGGAGTTTAAATTAAATAATTTACATTATTCAATTAAACTAGATGAAATTTTAGTGTGAAAGGGGGGAATTAAACTAATAACATTATTTAGATTAATAGAGGAAAATGATGTATTTAATTAAATAACTAGGCTTATTTAATTAAACAGTTGGAAAGAAGATGAATTTTAGGATGAAATAATGTTAGTAATCAGATTCAAGTGTGTAATATCATTCAAGAAAAATTTAAGTGTCTACGAAAACCAAGTGAATTAACTTCATCAACAACATTACTAGCATCTCTGCAACACATCTACAACATCTGCAACATGCACCATTTTCCAACTACAAAAATATCCCAAATCATAAGTTAGACCAATAACCTCTACAACTATACTAAAGTAGGAAATCAATGAAAATACCAACAACATTGTGTTGAAATTAATACCAACAACTCCAAACTTTCACAACTCTAATGCTAGGGGTTGACATTATCAACACCAACAACATTCCAATACTCTCTTCATAAAGGGTTTAACATCAATGACAACACCCAATCAACTAAAAAACAACTCAAGCTTCCAAACTTCCAACAATCACCCCCTTTTCCATTGATGGCAACACCTACTTTCTAAAAACAATCAATAATAAAAGTAGTCATTGACAATACTACAATAAGTAGTACTTCCCTTGATAGGGACAACTCTTCTCCTGCAACATCAACAACACCTGATTTCTATATCACTCTCCTCCTTTGCTCCTCATATAATACTTCTCTATACTCTCTTCAAAATATATTCTCTTCTACATTATGGTTTTACAACCACTTCATATTTTTCTCCATGTTTTTTAGATTCTCTCTTCCCCTTACACTTTACTATTTTTTTTAAGCTCTCTCTCTCTCTCTCTCTCCCTTTGACATCAATGGAAAAGGGCCATAAACTCATCCAACTCTTTTTCTCTCCCCCTTTGATAGCATACAAAGTGAAACACCTACATAAATTGCTACTTGCAATACCAACAAGCAACTGGACTCATTCTTCTGCACTCTCTTTTTTGTATACTCTCCTTTAGGAGCACACAATATGCTCTAATTGATTGAACCATCCAACAACCATTTCTACCTACTCCCCCTTATAGGTAGCCTTCAACATTAGTCCATAAACAAGAGATATATCTTGAAATGCTTCCTAGACAGATGCACACACTTATGCATCTAGTTGAAAGGAGGGACAATAATCCTAACTTCTCTCGGAGATACTCAAAAGTATGTTTTGGAAGAGCCTTTGTGAAAATATTAGAAACCCGATCCTTAATAATCACATACTCCAACTTTACCTTATTCTCTACAACTTTCTCTCTCAAGAAGTCATACCAAATTAAGATATGTTTTGTTCTTGAATGCATTACTAGATTCTTTGAAATATTTATTTCACTTGTATTATCACACATGATAGGAATAGGTTCATTATATATGAAACTTTGATATCCTTCAATGTTTTTTTTATCCATAAAACCTATGTACACTATGATGTTGCTGCAATATATTCTACCTCTATAGTAGATAATGACATTGAATCTTAATTCTAACTTGATGGAAACTCTCTAATAAATAAATGGAAGGGGCTTGCTAGATTCAAAGCTCTGATACCATGTTGAGTTGATCAACCCAAGATCTTCAATCTGCAACACCAAAGAACCTCCACAAGAGATAGAGAGAAGCAACAATGGAAGATGCTATTCCACCAAACAAGGATTGCAGTATGATACAATATGATCAATGCAATACAATACAATGCTATATGCAACTCAATAATATGATAGAGATTCCTTGCTTATAAAGGCAAGGATGAGAGATAGGATAAGACAAGATCATGAAAAGTGTCTTAATCCTATCACATGAGACAACTAACTCATAACTACCTAGGAAAGTGGAAATTCTAGATAAGACAACTAATACTTATCTAGATATGACAACTAATATCCTAAGTAAACTTAACATGTGAATTAAGTCCCCTAAGTTCCTAGTAAAGGAATGAACTAGGTAGAAGACTTATTCACACCAACACCCCCCCTTAAGTGCAACTTAGGGAGGTACAAACCAATGCATACATGCAAAAGATGGGTCCCGACAACTAGGCCTGATGAGGTACCCATGTACAAAACAAAAAACTCTCACAAGCGGAGAAAAGGAGAAAAACCCTATGGGAGAAAACTCCTCTCCAAAAGAGAGAAAGAAACAAAGAAAAAACTAATGAAGGAAGGAGGACTCCTCAAGACCCCCCAAGGACAACTTCCTTCACCCCAAGCATTGATCACAACTGAAGATAACGAGGTGATGCCAAAGGTTTAGTGAATATGTCTACAACCTGCTGATCTATAGGAAAATACTCCAAGCTGAGAACACCATCCTGGATGAGCTGCATGATGAAGTGAATATGGCTCTCAATATGCTTAGTCTGCTGATGTTCCACTGGGTTGTGAGAGATATGAATGGAACTCTAATTGTCACACCAAAGAGTAGTGGGCTAGTGGAAGGGAATCCAAACTCAGTCATCAACTGACGAAGCCACAAAACCTCCTGACTAGCCAACACGACACCTCGATACTCAGCCTTTGTCAATGATAATGCAATAGCAGTCTGCTTCTTGCATGACCATGTAGTCGGACCAAAACCAAGGAAAAAGACAAAGCCAGAAGTAGACTTCCGATCATTGACATCACCAGCCCAATCTGAGTCAATGAAGCCCACAATCTGAGATGCACCTGAAGTGTAGTGAATGCCAAAATGAGTAGTGCCCTGAATGTATCTCAAGATATGCTTGGCAACCTTCCAATGACTCTCATGAGGCTCCTATGAGAAGTGAGAGACAAGTCCAATCGTAAAGGAAATATCAGGATGACTATGTGTCAAGTACAAAAGACTGCCAACCGACTACCAATACAAGGTAGGATCAACTATAGGAGTAGTGCAACTGGAAGATAGTACAACACCTGACTGGAATGGAGTAGGGGCAGGCTTGCAATCAGCCATGCCAAATCTCTGAAGCAAATCAAGAGCATACTTCTACTGGAAAATGAAGATCCCCTCAGAAGTCTGATGAACCTGAAGACCAAGGAAGTAATGCAAAAGATCAAGGTTGGTCATATCAAATCGCTCCATCAATGCTCGTTGTAAACTCTAAATCATGGAAGTAGAACTCCCTGTGAGAATCAAATCATCCACATAGAGCACAAGTATAAGTAGATCCTCTCCATGTCTCTGTGTATAAACTATGGGATCGGAATGGCAACGAGTGTAGCCGGAAGCAAGCAAGAAACTATCCATCTTCTCATACCAAGTCCGAGGAGCTTGTTTGAGACCATACAATGAACGTCAAAGCCTACAAACAAGTGAAGATTCTTGCACAAAACTTGGTGGCTGCTCCATATAGATCTCCTCATGAAGATCCCCATGCAAGAAAGCACTCTTCACATCCATTTGATATACTAACCATCCTTGTGATGCAGCTATAGTAAGGACAAGGTGAATAGAATCCATATTGGCAATAGGAGCAAAGGTCTCAAAATAGTCAATTCCTTCAACCTAAGAAAACCCCTTTGCAACAAGACGAGCCTTGTACTTGTTAATGGAACCATCTGCTGCATACTTGGTACGATACACCCACTTGCACCGAACCAACTTTCTTCCCTTAGGAAGAGGCACAAGATCCTGAGTATGATTCTTCATCAAGGAAGAATACTCATCATCCATAGCACTATCCCACTTTGGAATACCCGAAGCATCTAAAAACTTCTAAGGATCATCTAAAACTGCATGACTCAAAAGACTAATTCCATAAGTCTGAGAATGAGTGCGGCAAGTGTCTGTGGGATCACCAACAAGAGGACCAACCTCCTCAAGAGTAACACGAGCCCATCGTGGCCTAGTGGGTGAATGAGGAGGAGGTTCATCAAGACCATCATCAAAATCTTCCTCAAGTAGCAAAGTATCATGAATTGAAGAAGATTGAGTAGGTTGTGATGAAGAAGAAGTCGAAGGAGGATCTGAGTGGGTGAAGGTCTCAGAAAACTGAACATCATGTCAGAAATGTACCTCTCGTGTGTTAGGATCAAACAATCTATATGCCTTCACATCCTCACAATAGCCAACAAAGATGTACCGCTGACTCTTCTTCTCCATGGATTTACGCCGACCATTCGAAATGAATGCCCAAGCCTCACTACCGAATACTCTAAAGAAGGATACATTAGGATTGCAATGAGACCAAGCCTCCTCAGGGGTCATATTTTGTACTACCTTGTGGGGCATATGATTCTGAATATAGTTGGCACAATTGACAACTTCGGCCCAAAAGGCGGGAGCCATGGTCCTAGACTGAATCATACAATTGGCCATTTCCCTGAGAGTCCTATTCTTTCTCTTCACCACACCATTCTGCTGGGGAGTGTAAGGAACTATGTGCTGATGAAGAATACCATGCTCATTACAAAAATCCTGAAATGCCTGATTGACATACTCCCCCCATTATCTGTGCGTATCTGTCAAAGAGAAAAACCCGACTGCTTCTCCACAAAGGTTTTGAAGGTCTTGAAGTTGGTGAGGACTTCACTCTTGAGCTTCAGAAAATAGACCCATGTCCGACAGGAAAAATCATCAATGAATATGAGCACATACTTAGCCCCTGAAAAAGAAGGAGTTGGGAATGACATAAGATCACTATGGACCAACTCAAGGGGTATGGTTGCACGTGTAGCTTGACCCTTAGGAAAAGGATCTTGATGTTGCTTTCCAAGTACACAACCTTGACAAACACCATCTGTGCAAGTGATCTTTGGAAGACCAACCACTAAGTTATGTGCTTGCATTTGCTGAAGATATTTGTAGTTCAAGTGCCCAAATCTCTCATGCCAAAGCTTGCTCATTGAATCAGCATGAGCAACAAAACATGAACCTGATGAAGACTCAAATCTATCAAATCGATACAAATGATTCTCATGATCAACTATCCCTATAGCAACAACCTTCTCATGATCCTGCAATTGTCTAATAGTCAAATTCTATGGAGTAAACTCAATTGACTTCCCATCTCCAGAATGACAAATGTGATATATGGAAAGTAGATTCACTGAAATATCAGGAACAAGTAGAACATCCTCAATGCACCCATCTAACATCTGAATGGAGTCTGTCCCCAAAATTGGAATCTGTGAAGAGTTCCCAACTGCAATCTGAGAAGTAGAAGTATGAACAATGGAATCAAGAAGATCACATGAATTGGTCATGTGATGTGAAGCACCTAAATCAAGAATCCAACTATCTAAAGGTGAATGCATAGCTTGTGTTGAAAGAGCTTGCCCTTTGCCCATGGAAGAAGGCTTAGCCACTGAAATATTGTGCTTCTTCATAGCTTCCTCCAAGGCCTCTAATCTCTTAAAGCAATGAGATGCATCATGCCCAGTTTTGCCAGAAAATGAACAAGGATCTCCTTTCTTTTTCTTGGACTTGGAAGAAGAATCTCCAGAGGTAGAAGAAGAAGGAGATTGAGTGGACTTCTGATTATTCTTCAGCTTCGGTTTGGAGGGATTCTCACTACCAGAAGATGATTCTTCTTTGGGCTTCTTCTTGTTCTTTCCTTTACCCTTGGATGATTGAGCCATTAGAGCATGATTCGTAGAATTAGGTAAGGCATCCAACTGAATTAACTTGGCCTCCTCCCTAGTAAGACGCTCACAAAACAACTCAAATGTAGGAATTTTGTAATCTTTCCCAATTGCATCCATAGTTGAATAGAAAGTAGAAGAAAACACTTGATAAGGACCCTTTAACTTAGACAAAATCAAGAAGATACATTCATCACTAGATACATCATGTCCACATCCTTTCAACTATGACAAAATCATCTTGAATTATGCAAGGAAATCCTAAATTGAAGGAAATGCATCTGGAGAGAGGGATTTTAGTTCTTCTTGAAGTTGCAAGGTTCTGAAATGATTTGTTTTACCATACAATTCTTCAAGTTTATCCCAAACATTCTTAGGTGTTTTGCACTCTAAAATATGAAACAACAAATTATCATATACATGTAAGCCAATGAGCCCTTTTGCTTCATCCATTTTACATCTATGGACAAACTTTTCATAATCCCTTGTAAATTCAGGTTGTTCTACATCTAACATTGGCCATAGACCCTTAGATTGTAACAATTGAGTCACTTTTAGCTTCCATGTATGATAATTGTGTGGAGTGAGTAGTTCAATTTGCCTTAGATCTGCCATGAACACCAAAAGAAAGAAGACAATGTGAACTTAAATTGTGCCTTTCACCCCCCAGAATGTATTAAAACTCAATTTGCAACCCCACCCAACAAATTACAATGAAGAAATTTTGCAATTTTTACAAGTGACAAGCTCAAATCAATCGTTTATAACATATAGTGATTCTAACAATTTTTAGATAAAATAGCTTGCAAAAACTGAAAACTGAGGTTACAAATAGATTCCTTGCGATTTTCTAATCAATTTCAAAAAAAAAATTTCCGAATTTTGACTTCGTTTGTAAAAGTTACACCAAGAACAAGCAATAAATGCATTTGTACCTTCAAGCTGAAAAAACTAGCAAAAAATGTCAAAATCTAGAAAATTCACCTATACCACTGTGAATTTCATCGAACCAGCTTTCCGACGATATCTCATTTGCGAAAATCCGACTTCATGGCAAAAAGTTATGCAAAATTGAAGAAAATTCCTATTTTAGGCACCTTTAAGGCTAACTCGGAGCAAAAGTTTAGCCCTCGGGGGCTAGCCATCGATCCTCCACGTGACCGTACGTGGGCTGATAGAAAAAATCGGCGGTCACATTAACCACTAGCGGCTTGACCCTGGCTGATCACATGCGAAGGCAGCAAACTCTGGCGGTTTGGGTGTACCCGTCCACCTGGCGGCTTGCTGAATACTGACGGTTAGCAGCTTCAACCGACGGTGACTGTTGGTGGCTACACCAAATTCTGGTGGTTTTCTTCTATTGTCGACAGCTACCGGTGGCTATTGGAGGCTGTTGGCAAATTGAAGACCCACCCGCTGGCGATGACTGTGACAGACTCCTGCAGCTGGCGATTAGTCTAACAGTCTGCAGACTTAAAGTCTGCGGCTTAAACAATGTTGGCAGCGCCTAAAGCACTTAAAAATTAATATATTTTTTTGAAATTTTTTTACAAAAAATAAACAAACCTGCCGATGGAAATTTTGCAAAAAAAATTATTATTTTTAAATGACGACCACGCGTACCTGCGCAGGGAGGGTCGTACGGCCTTTTCTGCTAAAAATCTTTTTTCCCCAGAAACAACTTTTTCCGAATATGGGCAAATTATATATCAAAAAAATCAGAAATGGCCACCTAGACGCAATGGAAGACTTATTTTTTTCCAAAATTGCTCCTGTAAAAAGTTGTTCACCAGATCTGAGCTCGAAACCCTTCTTTGCCAAAGTTGCAAATGGTGATGAAATTGAGTGAAACAAAAGCCAAATCTGACTTTTTCGAGCCTCCTGGATGCAATGGGACAGCCTAAAATACTGTCACTATAGCCAAAAGTGTTGCAATCACTAGATCTCACCAAAATGCAAGCATGCAATATAGGATACAACAAACTCAAAAAACACAATAGAAATTGATGGAAACTCTCTAATAAAGAAATGGAAGGGGCTTGCCAAATTCAAAGCTCTGATACCTTGTTGAGGTGATCAACCCAAGATCTTCAATCTACAACACCAAAGAACCTCCACAAGAGATAGAGAGAAGCAACAATGGAAGATGCTATTCCACCAAACAAGGATTGCAGTATGATACAATATGATCAATGGAATACAATACAATGCTATATGCAACTCAATAATATGCTAGAGATGCCTTGCTTATAAAGGCAAGGATGAGAGATAGGATAAGACAAGATCATGACAAGTGTCTTAATCCTATCACATGAGACAACTAACTCATAACTACCTAGGAAAGTGGAAATTCTAGATAAGACAACTAATATTATGTAGATATGACAACTAATATCCTAAGTAAACTTAACATGTGAATTAAGTCCCCTGAGTCCCTAGTAAAGGAATGAACTAGGTAGAAGACTTATTCACACCAACAGTATATGTCGAGGATATTGAGAAAATTGTAAAAGAAAGTGTTCCAAGTTCCTAGTGGAACTATGCAGGTCATGAAGGCATCTTGTTCTTTACATTGAAGTTCAGCTGTTGTGGACTAAAGGGTTTTTTTTAAGAGTATCTAGATCATCTACCGGAAGTTTCAGAGGTCCATGTATAGATTTTATCATGTTGTGGTCTAACAGTATTTCTGTGATCTCTGTAGTGTTCTTGAGTGAAGTTTGTGTGATTCTGGAAATCTCAGTTGTTGTGGATGTTTCTTTGTTCTTTCTTGATGTTTTTGGATGCCTCTAGATCATTCTCTATCTTTGTAGTACGTCCACATTAATCGGTGTGCTTGTGGTTGAAGATCATTTTGCGCATGTTTATTTTTTCATGTTCCTGGCCGACATGATGATGGTAGTGTGTTGTGGATCTTCGAGGTGAAATTAATTGAAGTCTTTTTGTGTTGGAGATGTTAATTTGGGTCTCCACTATGTTGTGGCCGACCTTGGTGGATTCACATTAAAAATTTATTTGTAAATTTGGGTCGACATTGCAAATATTTTTTATTTTCCTAGCCAACTAATTTGTTGATGTAATCTCATATAGTGGATATATAAGATTGATTGCTTCATCAGTGCAAAGTGTGCTTCATGTGTTGGGTGTGCTCTTATGTGTGTATATGTGAATATAATTCAATTGCAGAGTAGAGTGTGAAGAATATTGATCGAACTATGACATAGTTTGAGTGAAAAGAGGAGTTTTTTTTGCTTAATTGGAATTGTAACCAGGCTTGTGTAGAAGCCATTTTCTTAGTTCATACCCTCTAGATTTTAATCCTATTTTGTATTGTTGGGCAGTGAGTCCCTTTTGTAATTGAGTAGTGAGCTCTAGGAAGTGTGCCTAAATGCATGTGCATTCCCCTTTGTTGATTTCATTATACTTTTAATAAGGTATTCGTGTGGACTAACATCCACCGTGGTTTTTCCCCTAACAGGGTTTCCACAAAAAAATTATCGGTTTTCTTTGTCTCTTTGATGTGTTAATTGCTTATGGTTAATTGTTGAGATTAAATTAAGTAAAATTTTGAGAAGTTTATTATTTTGTGACAATTGATTCACCCTCCCTCTCATTTGCCTATCCTTTTTTTCCCATCAATTGGTATCAGAGCATGTTCCTCTAAAGAATTCTAAAAGCTTGAGGTGATCTGAGATGGCAACATTCAAGAAGGATAGTCTGAGATTTGATGGAACTAACTACTCATTGTGGAAAGTCAGGATGCAATGTCATCTAAGGTGTATTGGTGAATCCTACTGGAAGATTACAAAATATCCATATGTTATTCCTCGGAATGGTCCCTCCACTGCTGATGAGATACAAAGATACAAAAAACAATATCAAGGCTATTGAAGCTTTGGTGAGTGCTCTGACAGATTCAAAGATGGAAAATGTGGTAGGACTGCAGACAACTCATGAGATTTGGACAAAGTTGGAAACTTTGTATGAAGGAGATGAATAGGTGAAGATGGCTAAGCTATAGAGTTTAAAAGGAAAGTATGAGAATTTGAAGATGGGTGAAGATGAAAATATCACTTCTTTTATACAAAAAGTAAATGAAATAGTGATGGGTATTACATGTGTCAGTGGTTCCCTGGATGAGGGTGAAATTGTAGCTAAGATACTTAGATCCTTTCCTCCCTCCCACAAAGTGAAGGCTCACACCATTGAAGAGCTCATATCAGTAACAAAGATTCAAGAGACACGTTGGTTGGTAAGCTTGTTGCTTTTGAATTAAGTGAATTTTGTGAATTTCTTATGAAAATTGAATCTACATTCAAGGCTACTATATCTAGAAGTAACAAGCAAAGATATGGTCTGGGAGAATGTTCTAGAAAGATATCCAATTATGATGAACTAAAACATCTTGAAGATAAAGAAAGAGAGGTAGAAGAATTAGAAGCACTGATTGTAAAGAAAGAAGGCAGAGGAAAAGGTAAGTATGAAGGAGTGTTACCTATTAAATGTTTTTCTTGCAGTAAAATAGGTCATTTTGCATCAAGATGTCCTGAAATATTTCTTAAATCTAATCCTAAAAGGTCTATATTCCAAAAGAAATGCTACTTTGCTAAAGAAGGAGTGACTGATGATAAGTCTGATAAAGATAATGGAAATGAAGATGAATGGGTTTTCATTTCTACCATTGAAAATAGTCATGTGACTACTAAATCTACTAAAGATGAGAAATCCCTTGCATCCTGATTTGAAGAAAAGGATGAGTGGGTTATTGACAATGGATTCTCACATCATATGACTGGTGATAAAAACAAATTTGTAAGTCTAGAGAAGTATGATGGTGGTGTTGTAAGATTTGGAGACAACAATGCTAATGTGATTTGTGGCAGAGGTTCTATTTTCCTTGGTGGTAAGGATAACACTGATGATGTTCTTTATGTTGAAGGCCTGAAGCACAATCTTTTAAGTGTTGGAAATATGGTGGACAAAGGCTATGATCTACAATTCAAAGATGGAAGATGCAAGATACGTGGAAGTTCTAGCAATATGATTGCTACATGTAGAAAGACAAAAGGTAATATTTTTCACCTAAATACTACTAGTGGGAGTTGTTTAATTGCTCAAGTAGATGAAAGTTGGTTGTGGCATAGGAGGTTGTGTCATGTAAATTTTGATAACATTGTCAAGGTAAGTTCCACTCAAGCAGTAAGAGATCTACCTAAGTTAGTGAAGCCTGCTAACATAATTTGTAAGGAGTGTCAAATGGGTAAATAGAGTAGAGTCTCCTTCTAGAGAGAATAGTTTCATTCAAATGATTTGCTAGAGCTGCTACATACTAACCTTTGTGGTCCCTCTAGAGTCAGAAGTATTCATGGAGAAAGGTACTTTATGTTGATTATTGATGATTACTCTAGAATGATATGGGTTTCCTTCTTAAGAGAAAAATGTGAAGCACTGGAAAAGTTCAAAAGTTTCAAGGCTATGGTAGAGAATGACAAAGGTTTGAAAGTCAAGTTTCTAAGATCTGATAGAGGTGGCAAGTTCACCTCAAGGGAGTTCAACTCTTTTTGTGAAGAACATGGAATCAGAAGATAGTTATCTACTCCTCGAACCCCTCAATAGAATGGAGTTGCAAAAAGAAAGAATAGAACAATTTTGGATGTTGCTAGAATAATGATGATAGAAGGAAATGTGCCCTAGATCTATTGGAGTAAAGTTGTAAGCACTGTTGTATATACTTTAAACCAGGTAAATGTTAATGGTAATTCTAGTAATACCCCTTTTGAGCTATGGTTTGGTTACAAGCCTACTATTAAATATTTCAAGATCTTTGGAAGAAAATGTTGTATCAAGAGAGATGATAATATAGGAAATTTTGATGCAAGAAGCGATGAAGGAATATTTTTAGGTTACTCTACTAAAATCCTACCAATGCTATAACAAAAGACTAAGAAAGATGGTTGAGAGTGCAAATGTCAAAGTTGATGAGGGTTCTGCTAAATCATTTATATATTGCATATATGATTCAGATGAAGACAATACAAACAAAGGGAAAAATGTTCAGGACCAAATCTACTTCAGATTATTCCATATGTTCCAGTAAAGCAACCCCAATTCATTCCGGTAAATCAAGTTAGGAAGCACAGACAAGTGCAAGTGCAAAAGAAATATTAGAAGAACTAGAAGCTCGAGAAAATCCTAAAACTCTGAGGTATGTAAAGCTAAATCATTCTGAAAGTCAAATTATGGGAGATAAGAATAAAGGAGTGCAAACTTGAAGGAATATTGCAGAAGAGTATTGCCTAATTTCCAAAATTGAACCTAAAAATGTCACTGAAGCCTGCCAAGATGAACACTGGATGGAAGCTATGAAGGAAGAGCTGACATAAATTGAAAAGAATGACACATGGATACTAGTTCCCAGATCTAAAGAAAAAAATGTGTTTGGTACTAAATGGATGTTTCAGAACAAGCTGGATGAACAAGGTGAAGTGGTCCGAAATAAAGCAAGATTGGTATGTAAAGGGTATTCTCAGATGGAAGGTGTTGATTTTGAAGAAACTTTTTCCCTTGTTACCAGAATTGAAGCTGTTAGATTATTTCTTGCTTATGCTACATACAAAAACTATAATTTATATCAAATGGATGTGAAGTTGGAATTTATGAATGGAGAACTAGAAGAAGAAGTATGCATCAAACATCCAGATGGATTTCAGCTAATTGACAAGAAATATATGGTTTTCCACCTGAAGAAAGATCTATATGGAATTAAGCAAGCCCCCTGAGCTTGGTATGCTAGATTGGACAAATACTTACTAAAGCTTGGATTCACTAAAGGTACTGCTGATAGCAACTTAAATTTCAAATTGGATCATGATAAAGACTTAATTATAGAAGTCTTTGTTGATGACATCATTTTTGGAGGAGATGACAATCTATGTATGAAGTTTGTTGATTAGATGAAGGATGAATTTGAGATGAGTATGATTGGAGAGATGAAGCCAATTCTGGGATTACAAGTGACCCAGTTAGACGAGGGAATTTTCTTATCTCAGTCCAAATATGTGAGAGAGCTACTAAAGAAATTTGGGATGGAATAATCAAATCCTGTTGGTACACCCATGGTGATCGAAAGCAAGCTAACACAGAATGATGATTCTCCTAAGGTGAATCAAACTAGATACATGTCAATGATCAGTGGATTGCTTTATTTAACCCAAACTAGACCAGATATTATGAATGTTGTATGTATGGTTGCTATATTTCACAATGATCCAAAAGAATCACATGTGACTCCTATCAAGAGAATCTTCAAATATCTAAAAGGAATAGTTGACTTTGGACATTGGTATCCAAAGGATGATGATCTCACTTTGAGTGCATATACAGATGTGGATTGGACTGGAGATGTAGATGACAGGAAAAGTACTAGTGGTGGTGCTTTCTTCCTAGGGAAGAAGCTGGTATCCTGGTTGAGCAAAAAGTAGAATTTCATTTCTCTATCTACTGCTGAAGTAGAATATATTATTGCTGCAAATAATTGTACTCAAGTAATATGGATGAAAAAAATGTTGAAAGATATCAGGGTGATATATGAAGATCCTATTGCCATATACTGTGACAATTCAAGTGCAATAAATATTTCAAAGAATCTGGTGTTGCACTCTAAGGGTATGTCCAGGATCATCATGGAAAAAATAGGCCCTTAAGTTACAAAAAATTTAGAAAAAACAGAGTTATGCAACTTGATGTAAAAATTTGAATAGGTTATCTATATTATTTCAAAAATATGTAAGAATAGAATCTATAGCAAATTGAATGCAGTTTCTAAACTACTAGGTTTGTTTAAAAAAATCTATTTAGTGAAAATTTGAAATTTCAATGCAATAGTACTTAAATTTTAGGGAAAAAATAAGAAGTAGGTGTCTATCGACCATGTACAATAAAATGATAATATTTTTTATAAGATTTTAGATATAAGTAGAATGTGACACATGTTTTGATTCAAAAAATGTGATACCGTTTGAAAGCTATAAAAATTTCAATCAGCCTATCTATCAGAACTTTAGTTGTAATTTGAATAGAAAATAAATAATAATTACTTATTAAATTCAAAGTAAAGCATGATTTATATTGGTGGAAAGCTAAAAAACTCCTTTAAAAACCCTTTTCATTTCATCAATTTTAGGTAAAAAAATTATTAGCTACATACCCATCATATTGCCACTTTTTGGCCCATCATGATCTCGTACATATCCCTAAGACTAAACATATATCAATCAAGTATCACTTCTTGAGGGAGAAAGTAAATGAGAAAGAAGTCAAATTGGAGTATGTGCCTACCAAAGAATAGATTGTAGACATCTTTACTAAGCCATTTCCGAAGGATACTTTTGAGTATCTCAAAGGAATGCTATGGGTAATTACCACTCCTGATAAAAACTAAAAAGATGCATTCACTTGCATCAATATGTGAGCTACATTGCTATATTTTGATCCAAATTGATGTTTCTATGGCTACTACTCAGGGGGAGTAGTCAGATGTGCAAATATGTGGTTTAGAGTGCGTATACGAAAAGGTCATGGTTACCTTTGCCATTAATGTCAAAGGGGGGGAAGTGAAATGTGAAAAATCCTTTTAAGAGTCGAAGAGAAATTGAGGAAAAGAGTCAGAACCAAAGGGAAAGCAATTATGTTGGGTTGATGGTATTTTTCACATCATGTGTTGCTATCAATGCCAAAGGGGGAGATTGTTGGATGTTGTGGATGTGTTTGTGATATGTGGTTGTCATTGATGTCAACATTATTAGCATTTGGTGTATCAAAGGTTTTATATGTCAAGTATATTGAGAAAATTGAATAAAGTGTTCCAAGTTCCCAATGAAACTATGCAAGTCATGAAGGTGTCTTGTTCTTTACATTGAAGTTCAGTTATTGTGGACTAAAGGTTTTATTTTTGAGAGTATCTAGATCATCTACCATAAGTTTCAAAGGTCCACGTATATATTTGGTCATGTTGTGGTCTGAAAGTATTTTGTGATCTCTATAGTGTTCTTGAGTGAAGTTTGTGTGATTTTGGAAATGTCAGTTGTTGCAGATGTTTCTCTATTGTTTCTTGATGTTTTTGGATGTCTCTAGATCATGCTCTATCTTTGTAGTATGTCCACATTAATTGGTGTGCTCATGTTCGAAGATATTTTTCCACATGTTTGGTTTTTCATGTTCCTGGCCGACATGATGATGGTAGCATGTTGTGGATCTTAGAGGTGAAATTAATAGAAGTATTTTTGTGTTGGAGATGTTAATTTGGGTCTCCACTATGTTTTGGCTGACCTTGGTGGATTTGCATTAAAAAAGTATTTGTAAATTTGGGCCAACATTGCAAATATGTTTTATTTTCTTGGCCGACTAAGTTGTTGATGAAATCTCATATAGGGAATATATATGAGCAATTGCTTCATTAGTGCAAACTGTGCTTTGTGTGTTGGGTGTGATCCTATGTGTGTATATGTGAATATCATTTGATTGCAAAGAAGAGTGTGAAGTAGTTTGAGTGAAAAGAGGAGTTTTATGTGCTTAATTGGAACTATAATCAAGCTTGTGCAGAAGCTATTTTCTCAGTTCATACCCTTTGGATTTTAATCCTATTCTGTATTGTTGGGTAGTGAGCCCCTTCTATAATTGAGCAGTGAGCTCTACGTAGTGTGCCTGAATGCATGTGCATTCCCCTTTATTGATTTCATTATGCTTTTAACAGGGTATAATCTTGTCGACTAACATCCACCATGGTTTTTCCCCTAACAAGGTTTCCACAAAAAAAAATATTGGCATTCTCTGTCTCTTTGATGTGTTAATTGCTTATAGTTAATTTTTGAGATTAAATTAAGAAATTTTTTTAGAAGTTTATTATTTTGTGACAACTGATTCACCCCCCCTCTCAGTTTGTTTTTCCAACACTTCTAACAACTGAAAACCTTCTAGTTATTCAAGGTGTACCTCTTCTTCCAATTCACCATTCAAGAATGCAAACTTCACATCCATTTGATATACTTTGAAATCTTTGTGTTCTAAAATCTAAAACATTTTGATATCTTCCATTCTTGCAACCAGAGAAAAATTTTCTTCAAAGTCTATACCTTTGACCTGTGAGTAACCCTTACACACAATTCTAGCCTTATTTCTAGTATCTTTTCCATCTTCATTCAACTTATTCTGAAATACCCACTTAGTACCAATCACTTTCTTATTTTCCAATCTTGGGACCAATTCCCAATTTAATTTTTTCTCTATTTTTTCTAACTCTTCTTTCATTGCTTTGACCCAATTTTCATCTTTGCATGCATCGATCACGATTTTTGGTTCCACCTCAGAAAGTAAACAAAAATTTACTTGTTCCTATGTCATAGCATGTTTTCTTCTTGTTAGCACACCTTTTCTCTTATCTCCAATGATATGATCCTCTGAATTATTCTTCTGTACATACTTAGGAGTCTCAGGATTCTTTTCTGGAGCTTCTTCCTCTTCAACTATCAATTATTTTCCTTTTTCTTCAACCTTTTCATCTTCACTACAAGAGGATTCATCAGTTTCATATCCTTCTATCAGAACTGAACTTTGATGTGGTTCCTCACCCACTTTTGCACTTACGCTCTCAACAATCTTCTTTAATCTCTTGTTGTAACACCAATTGGCCTTGCTTCTTGTAGAGTATCTAAGGAAGATTCCTTCATCAGATCTTGCATCAAACTTTCCTAATTTTTCTAATTCATCTCTTATGATATATGTTCATTTGCTTACAAAAACTCTAAAATACTTCATAGTAGGGGGTTTACCATACCATAGCTAATAGGGAGTCTTTGAACTATTTTCTCTTTCTTGATCTCTATTAAGAATGTAGACTGTAGTATGAATTGATTCTCTCCAGTAGACATTTGGAAGATTAGCTTTCTTTATCATCGTCCTAGCTACTTCCTGAACTATTCTAGTTTTTCTTTCCACAACTCCATTCTACTGAGGAGTTCTAGGGGTTAACAAATACCTTGTTATTCCATGATCTTCACAAAAACTATTAAACTCATTTCAATTAAACTCAGGGTGTGTGCAAGAAGTTGAGTCCACTTTTTGGCCAAAAAGTGGGTGTTTTCCCTTATTTTTAAAATTTATCACATTTGACCTTAAAATTTGAAACACTTAGAGATGGAATCGTAAAAAATTTCACTAATCATAAAATGTAGTACTTGGAGTCTAGTTTCTAAATATGTAATTTATTTCAATACCTAGATGATACAAATTGATTTTCAATAGGAATTTCTAAAAACCATTGTTTAAAAGTCTTTTTTTTGACATACCATGCATGTGTACGTCATCCATATTTTGACCTATGTAATCATATTTTTATCAATCCTTCTAGGAAAATATTTGTAACTCACTGAAGCATGTTTTCAATTTTTTTTGTAATTTTTTATTGAATTTTTTTTTGTTAATTTTTACTGGTCATATTTGTTGTTTTGAAAATTTGTCATGTAAGTCATACATAAGATGACCAAAACTTATCATTTTTAATTTTTTTTTCAAATTGAAAAGAGTTTCTAAATTACAGTTTTGTGCAATTCTTTTTATAGAAAATTATTTTAATAAAAAAATATTAAAATACTAAAATACCCTATTATTTCAAGTTTATGGACCAATTTCATCATAAATTAATTGAAAAATAAAAAATATAATCCAATTACAAAAAATTACATATTTGGAATCTACACTGTCTCATCTATAATGGGTTTTAATTTTTCCAAAAAAATTTACAAAAAAAGTTTCCAAACATATGTCCAAAGTCACTACTTTCATGTGACATTGACATGACCTTTAAGTTGCAAGTCAAACTAGGTCCAAAGCTAAGTTCCAAGTCCCCAAGCCTTTTCTCAAACCTAAAAAGGCGTAAACCCAACCAAAAATTCATATTTTAAAATGGGATCCCATTTCATTATATATATATATATATGCTTTTCAAAACAGGATCCCATTTTGAAAAGTTTCTAGAAATGGAAAGTTTTCAAAAATGGAATTTTTTCAAAAATAGAAAGTTTTCAAAACAGTATCTCGTAATGAAAAGTTGTCAAAAATGGAAAATTTTCAAAATGGGATCCTATTTTGAAAATTTACTAAAAATGGAAAGTTTTCAAAATAGGATCCCATTTTGAAAAATGAGATCCCAATTTTTAAACAATGGAATCCCGATTTTAAATAAACAAGATCCCATTTTAGTTTTAGGCTCGAGACCCCAAACCTAATTCAGGATTTTGGATAAGGCAAAAAATTCCATGTTTTGTGGACTCAACTTCATGCATCTACCCCTCACCACCTCTATCAGACCTCAAACATTTGATTTTCAAAATTATTTCATTCTCAACCATAGCCTTAAATTCTTTAAACTTATCTAGAGCTTTTATTTTTTCTTTGAGAAATGTAACCCAAGCCATTCTAGAATAATCATCAATTAATAACATGAAATACCTATCACAACATGAGATTTTAATTCTGGAAGGTCCATACAAATTTATATGCACTAACTCCAAGGAACTTGTGGTAGAATATTCTTTTATGTTGAATCTTGCCTTTGTTTTTATCCCAACTTGGCATTCTTTGCAGATTGCATTGATAGGCTTTGTAATCTTTGGAAAATCTCTCACATCATTAGTAGAACTTATCCTTCCTAGGCTATCAAAATTGATGTGACCTATTCTTCTATGTCATATCCAACTTTCATTAGTTTGAGATATAAAGCACTTTGCACCATTACCTTTGAGTTGATCGACATTACCTCCTATCTTTGTTCCAACATGAACTAGAATACCAAAGCTTCCTTTTCTGATTTCACAACCACCATTCTGAAATACAAATTTATATCATTTGCTACACATTTTTCCTAAACTTAGAAGATTATGTCAGAGACCCTTGACATAAAGAACATCATATGTATTATTCTTACCATCAAAACTAATTGAACCTTTTTCATAGATCTTAGTAGATGCATCATCACCAAACTTAACAAGATCACCATTATACTTTTCAAGCTTAAAAAACTTACTCTTATCACCTTTCATATGATTTGAGCATCCACTATCAATGATCCAATAATTATTCCCCTCTCTAGCATGAAAAGAAGTTAACATAGTTCCTTCAATTTTTGGAGCACTTTCCTTCACACATCTTTCAAGATTAGTATAATTAGTTCCAACATTTAGAGTCATGAACAAGTCTTCATTCTAATAATCTGATTCTTCATCATCAGAAACACTAATGTCCTTTTCAACATAATAACTCTTCTTTAGAATTTTTCCCTTATGATCCTTATGTTTGTCATTAGTAACCGTGATTGGAAATTTAGATGCATAATGACCTATTTTCCACAATTGAAACATTTGTAAGGTACCTTACCTTTTTATTTTCCAATACCCTTTTTTAATCTCCTCAAAAAATTTGCTTCCACCTCATCAAGATCATCTAGATCTGATCCATCATCCTTTTCCACTTTGTAGACATTAAAATTAGTTTCTTTGTTTGTATTATCTTGACCCAACTCTCTCATTTCAAAAGAATTTAAAGCACCAAACATCTGATCTCTAGAATAATTATCAAAATTCTAATCTTCCTCAATAGCATAAACCTTATGACTATAAGCTTTAGGTAGAGTTCTTAATACCTTTTTCACCACTTCACTTTCATCCATCTTTCCACCAAGACCATTGATTGCATTGATAACTTCATCAACTCTAAGCATGTAGGCAATGATATATTCATCTTCTAACATCCTTAGGGCTTCAAATTTGGCTTTATAGATTTACATATTTTCCTATTTGGCACTTTCATATCATTCATATATTCCTTCTAGCTTTGTCCAAACATCTTTAGCAAACTTGTAGCTTATAAACTTCACAAGTTCTAAATGAGTAAGACCACTCAGGATTGCATTCCTTTCTTTTCCATTGTTTTCATATGCCTTGATCTAATCATTAGTTAATGGTCCATTTTTAGGCATAGTATAATCTCTTTCAATAGACTATCAAACACCAAATCCAAGGGATACTAAGAAAGACTCCATCATATCTCTGCAATAGGTAAAATTTCTTCAATCAAATAAGGGAGCTTTGACACCTTTCATGTGCACCATCTAGATCTACCTCAAGTGGTTAAGCTTCTTCTTGGGAAACACAACTTTGATACCAATTTTTAGATGCACAAGACAACCAAGAAGGGGATGCGAATCAGTTGTATACTTTTAAAACATTAGAAACACTCATTAACATTCAGATTTACATTAGTTCTTAAACCCTTATCCATCATTAAACCCTTAAAATGCATTAATACAATGTAAACGTGTAAAATATTAATGCAAACACATCAAACACATAAGAAAGCCAGATTTACATGGATAAACCAAGAAGGGAAAAACCATGATGAGGATTAGCTCACTAATATATGAATTGTAACACCAAATACAATAAGGCTCATTGAAAAGGGCTCACTACCCAAAAAGATAAAGACTCACTATTGGTGGCTCACTACCAAAGGACTCACTATCTAGAAGAAAGAAAGAAGAAGTGGTGGCTCACTAATTATTTGAATTGCGAAAAATGCATCTCTCATATGTCGAAGGTATAGTTCCACTGAAGCACAAATGACTCATCAAATAGAATGAAATGTAGACGCCTTATGATTATTGCATTAGGAAGTCATAGGCTTTAAGACTCACATTCAAATCAACACACTTGATCACTTTCACATATTTTACATCACACACTCTTCGCTCACAATCCATACAACAATTCTCCTTGCATATATACCATTTGTGACCTAAAACAATCTCAGGGTATGTGCAAGATCATGATGGGCCAAAAAGTGGCAATATGATGGGTATGTGGTTGACGCCCTTTTTCTTACCCAAAATTGATGAAATGAAAAGGGTTTTAAAGGAGATTCTCATCTTTCCACCAATATAAATTATGTTTTACTTTGAATTTAATAAGTGATTATTATTCATTTTTTATTCAAATTACTTAATTCAAAGTCCTAATTGATAGTTGATTGAAAACATCTATAGCTTTCAAATGGTATCACATTTTTGAATCCAAAACATGTGTCACATTTTATGCTTCACATACTATAGGATGAAAAAGAAAAATTGAATTTCATGAAGTTTTGACCAAGTTAAGGTGGTCATACATACTAGTTTTTAATTTTTAAAAGTTGTAAAAAAATTAATTAATTATTTACTTGAAAAAAAAAATTACAAAAAATATGCATCACATTGGTACATGAGTCCCTCTACTTATATGTAAAATATTATAAAAAAAATATTATCATTTTATTGTGGTAAGGGTGGTTAGACGACACCTACTTCTTATTTTTTCCCTGAAATTTAAGTACTACTACATTGAAATTTATAATTTTCACCAAATAGATTTTTTTTTTAAACAAACCTAGTAGTTTAGAAATTACATTCAATTTTCTACAGATTCTATTCTTACATATTTTTGAAATAATATAGATAACATATTCAAATTTTTACATCAAGTTGCCTAACTCTGATTTTAAAAAAAAAAATTGCCACTTAAGGGCCTATTTTTTCCATGATGATCCTGCACATACCCCTCAATTAGATCAAACATAATGAAACGAATACATCTCAACCATGTAGCTCCAAATAGGTCTACACCAAATACTTCTATAATATAAAGAAGTGAATCCAAACCATTCCACTACTTAATTAGGACCCAAATCTACATAAACACACTTCTCAGCACTTCCTCAATCAACAATTATCCTCCACAATTAGTGCTATCATGCCAGGTCAGCCAAACCTACACTAACACTAACAAGTGACTCCAAACACACCTCTGAAAATCTGAAAACATCTCATGAACCACACAAAAACATTCCACATTATTCATAAAACATCTCATAATATTCTAACATCATGAAAATATTCTTCACAACTACTACAACCACCTAAAACTCAAGAACATCTTTATTCTGTGGAACCAAACATACTGGCATAGACATCTAACACACCAATCAACCTTGCAAAAAAAACTCAACACTTGAAACTTTGAGGGAACGTAGATACCAACATTATAAGAACATTCCCAGATCCACAACACCAAAAACTTTACTATGGAGAAATGCAGAGCAATCACATTTCTCCTAGATACCATGTTTCACTAGACATACATACTATTAAACATGTCTTCCACTACAATATGATCTAGAATCTAAAATTTTTGGATATGACATCTTTGAACACATTTTATCATCATGTCCAAACCACATCGGAATATCTTCAAGAATGAAGAAATACAAAACAACACATTGAACACCACTCTATCACACTAAACTCTCTTTATTCAAATTTTCTCAAAAGTTAGAAACCAAGTGAAATAACTTCATAAAAAACATTACTAACATCTATGAAACACATCTACAACATGTAACATTTTCCAACTACAAAAATCTTACCAAACACAAGTCATACCAATAACCTCTGCATCTCTACTGAAGTAGGAAATCAATGACAACACCATGGATATTATGTTCAAATTAATACCAAAAACTCCAAACTTCCACAACTCCAATTCTAGGGGTTGACATTATCAACACCAACAACATTCCAATACTCTCTTCATTCAAAGGGTTGACACCAATGACAACACCCAAGCAACTCACAAACAACTCAAGCTTCCAAACTTCCAATAGCACCATTGTAATGTGCCAACCAATCATTGCCACCATGGTCTAGTCATATATAGCCAAGGAACCACCAAAATAGTGTTTTGAAGCTCCTAAAGGGACTATATTTTCTACAATCCATGAGATATTCCTACAATATCAAAATTTTGTCTCCTTACAGTCAATGGAGAGATCTTTATATATACTACATAGTGGTATTAGTGGTTTCTTAGATTTTATTTTTTGTTATAGAAAATTTTAGATGGAAGCCATTTTTTCTCTCTTTACTTCAACAAGTGATATCTTGTGCCCATGGTTTCTAGCTTTAGAATTTTTATATGTGATGAATGTTGAAGTTGATAGTGAGCCCCAAAACTCCCAAAAATCACCTATAGCCTAAAAATCTATCACAAATAAAATATCAAATCAACTGATTTGCTAGGTCACCAAGAGAGAAATGATTGATCCACACAATCATATGATATTGAGATTAACATGTAATTATACTATCAAATGAATGGAATACTTGGATGAATATAAAGTACAATAATAATTTTTTTATAAAAGAAAAATTGCAAACCCTAGACAAGGATTTGATTTTAATGTGACAAGTGTCCTAATCCTATGCAATGAAACAAATTGATCTAGAAATAACCCAACCTAATAATAAAAAATCACTTATAGGTTTAGCTTAAGTAATTAAAGTAATAAGAGGCCTAATAATTAATTAAGACTAACTAATAATTAAGTGATTTTCCTAATTACTCCAACACCCCCCTTAAGATAAAATTATGGAGAAGCTAAACAATTGATAAAGGATGCAATGATAGATGCATAGATGGGTCCTAGCTACAAGGCCTGATGAGGTACCCATGTACAAACAAATGAATCTCTCACAACCAAAAAAAAGGAGAAAACCATATGAAGAAATCAATCCACCTGAGATGTATCAGGATGTCATTTTTCCAAGACTAATAATTATCATTTTCTAGGATGACCACAAAAGGATGAATAGAAAACCCCATGATACTTCCTCAAATGAAAAAATCAGAGACCAAAAACCTTAGTGCATGTAAAGAAGATCAAATGAATTCATCTCATGTAAACACATCCTTTCCAAGTTCCAAGACATCAAAGTAATTGACAAAAATGTGAAATCACAAAAAAACTAAATAAAATGTACCTAGTATGTAGAATCTAGAAAAAGTGCATGAATGGATCTAAAGAGCTTTGAAATACCTTTCCAAAAGAGCTTTGAAAGACCTTTCCAATGTTGTAAGAATTACAAAAATCAAAGATATAGGTGAAAATTTTATGAGCTCAAAAGAAAAATGATGATCTAACTTTGACTAAGAATAAAATAAACCAATATAAAAACTTATGATGAGTCCTACACCATTGGAAAGTACACTAAACCAATTTTTTGACGATATAGTATTTGCCTAATTTTGACACCATATGCCCAAGTTATGCCAAAAATAAAAATATATCCTTAGGGAAAATGAGGGCTAGGAGGGAGCCAAAGAGGTTGGTCGTATGGATGATGTCAACATGACATCAATGAATATTTGCCAAAATATTTTGTCGATCAAAAAAAAAATTGATTCCTAGGAAAAGAAGATTCTCTGAAATATTCTATATCTGGATGAAATATACCAAAATGATTATCTTGCTCGAATGTTTCTGTATGATGGAATATTTGTAAAATATTTTACTGTTGGTTGTCAAAGTTGTCATCAATTTTTTATTGAGGTCTCTTAAAAATTGTAAGTGGTCAAGCAATTATTTTTACCAATAGGGGTTCAACACGTAGGTGGCTTGGAATGTTGTTGGAAAGGTGTAAATGGGACCCATGGGCTCTATTTAGGCCTACCACCAAGGTATGATATGTACCCTAGACACATGCTTTAAGTTTTGACATTATTTTTTTCTCTATTTTATTTATCAAAAAGAATTTTTTTATTTTTTATTTTTATTTTCTGGAAAAAGAGAAAACACAAACCCATTTTTTGGAAACTTGTACCTTTTTCCTATAGGAGAAATAAATGCAATAGGTTCCATATGGATGTCTATACAAAGGTCCATGTTGCTAAAAAAACCTTTTTTATTCAACTTTTCCAAATCTAATGAAACGACAGATCACCCTTAGGAATTTACTATTTTGGACTCAATGGTGATGTCCGTTTCACTCCAAGATGAGTTCTTTTCTCCCTCAAAGCTAAATCTATTTGAATTTAAATATGAATACATAGATTTGGTGCTTTGGTACCATGTTGAGTTGATAGTGAACCTCACATATCCTAGAAATCACCTGCAACCAAAATGCCTATCACTAATGAGAGATTAAAGCAATTGATTTGTTATGCAACTAGGAGAGAAATGATTGATCCACACAAGCATCTAATATTGAGATTAACTATAATTTTATTACCAATTGAATGAAATAATTGGATGAATATAAAGTACAATAATAAATGCTTAAAAAAGAAAAAGTTCAAACCTTATATGAGGACTTGATTAAGTAATTAAAGTAATAAGGAACCGAATAATTAAAAAGAACTCTTAAAATTTTAGATTAAGTAATTAAAGTAATTAGGGACCTAATAATTAATCAATAAATAATTAATCCTAATTACTCCAACAATGAAGAACATTTTCTAATTACTTCATAGTGGATCAAGTTTGGTAGTGACAATATACAATTAGTTCACTTACATGTATTTTTGAGATTTTTTTTCACATGAGTTCCTTAAATATGACATTTTGGATATCCAAAAAAAATAGAGGTGATTTTGTGTTTGAGTCATGGATAATCTACATTATTACATTAGATTGTCTCTATTTGACATAATTATTGATGTAATGTTAAAATTTTATGTTATATTGTGAGATCTATGAGTTGTGAAATTTTGTAGGTTGTTATACTTATAGGTTGTATAGGTAACTAAGATGTGGTTCATCTAAACTCAAATATTTTAGTGGATGTAAATTTTATTTATTATCTTTGTCAAGATCACATTTGAGAACTTGTGGATGTCTGAAGATTGCAACATTACAAGCTACATGTAGAAGGTGGATGAAGTTGTCAATTCCATTAGAGGCCTTGGTGGAAATCTTGAAGAAGAAGAACTGGTAAAGAAGGTACTGAGAACTCTTTCTAAATCTTATAGGCATAAAGTTAATGCTATTAAGGAATTTCAAGATTTAAGAAAACATTCTAGAGATCAGTTGTATGGTGCTTTATCTACTTTTGAAACAAGAGAATTGGGTACAAGTAATGCAAAAGTTGAGACTACTTTTAAGGTTGAAAAATCAGAAAGGACTAAGGAATCAGATCAAGAAGACCTTGATGATGCTGAAGAAAATTTTGTGAGGAAAATCAAAAAGAGTACTTGTAAATATAGAGGTAAGTTTTCTTTCAAATGTTTCAGTTGTGGTAAGATAGGTTATTATGCTTCAAGATGTCCAAACAAAGGTTTAAATGACAAAAATAAGGAAAACAAGGATAAGGCATTTAAGAAAAGTTATTATGTTAGAGAAGATGCTAGTATATATGATGATGAATTTGATTATGGAGATGAAGATAGTGAATGCTTGTTCATGGCTATTAAAAATGAAACTAATTTTAATTTTATTTGATTTATGGATTTGATTGCGTAAGAATTTTTTCATTTTCCTTGAGCTCTTTGCTTTATCCTAATGATGGATCATGGAATGTGATCTGAAATGTTGATGAAAAAAATTCTTAAGCAATTGAATCTAGAAATCAAAGAAATTAACATTATGGATTGTGGAAACTTGCTATCTTGAAACTAATTTTGATAACTTTGAGAGGTGTGTGAAGGAAAGTACTATGGAAATAGGTCACAATGCTATGGTGACTAATCTTCATGGTAGAAAGGAGAAGAACTATTGGATTATTGATAATGGATGCTCAAATCATATGACCAATGACAAAATTAAGTTTGTTAAACTTGAAAAATATGGAGGTATAGTTAAGTTTTAAGATGATATATCTGCCAGGATATGTGGAAAAGGTTTTATCAGTTTTGATGGCAAGCATAATACAAACGATGTTCTATATGTTAAGGGTTTGAGAAATAACCTCTTGATTGTTGGAAAAATATGTAGCAAAGGATATAATCTTATGCTTCAGGATGATGGATGTGAGATCGGAAAAAGCTCTAAAATTGTGGTTGTTGCTAGAAGAAGGATAGATGGAAACGTTTATCAACTTAAAGGTGTTGATGGTCACTGCTTTATGACTCAAATTAATGAAATTTACTTATGGAATAGAAGGATATGCCATATTAATTTTGACTACTTAGTGAGGATTAGTTCAGTAAAAGCTTTGAGAGATCTATGAAGGATTACAAACTTGTCTATAAGGAATGTCAAATTGGGAAGCAAGCAAGCAGAAGTTACAAAGTCAAAGAACAATCTACTACCAGACTATTGGAGCTAGTGCATACATAACTTTATGGCCCTACCAAAGTAATAATTTTTTAAGGTGACAAGTGTTTCAGGCTATTAATTGATGATTTCTAGAATGGGGTGAGTGTAGGATCATGGGGCTCCAAAAAGTGGTGATATGACAAAAAAATGGTTGATAACTTCTTTTTTCCAAATTTGATAAAATGAAAAGGGTTTATTGAGAAATTGTTTAGCTTTCTACAAATATAAGATATTCCTTATTTTAAATTTAATAGATAATTATTATTGATTTTCTACATGAATTATGACTAAAGTCCTAACTAATAGGTTGATTGAAAAACATCTATATAATTATAAAAAAACTTCACATTTTTTGAATTTTAAATATGCAACACATTATATACTTCCTATAATATAAGATAAAAAAGTAAATTTCATAAATTTTTGACCAAGTTATGGTGGTGAGACAAACAAGTTTTAATATTTTGAAAAAGTTCTAATAAAAAATTTATAACTAATTATTTACTTGGAAAAAAATTACAAAAAAAAATGTGGCACATCTAGGTATGTGTCCTCTACTTACATTGTTAGTTTTTTAAAAAATAATTACTTTTTCCTTGTTCTTAGGTTGGTCAAACATACACCTATTTTTTATGTTTTCATAAAATTTTAGTACTGCTACATTGAAATTTCTTAATTTTTACTAAATAGATTTACTTTTTTCCAAAAAAGGACTAGTATCTTAAAAACTACATTCAATTTTCTAAAAATTATGTTAATAACCTATTCAAATTTTTATGTCAAGTTTCCTAACTCTATTTTTTTGAATTTTCATTGCCACTTAAGGGCCTAGTTTGGACCCTCGTGATCCTGCACTGACCCAATGACATGGGTTACTTTTCTTAAGGAAAAATAAAAAGTTCTCAATAAGCTTAAAGCATTCAAAGTCATGGTTGAGAATGAAATGGATATGAAAATCAAATGTTTGAGGTTTGACATAGTTGGAGAATTCACCTCCAATAAGTTTAACATTTTTTTGTGAGAATCATGGGATAAAAAGGAATTTATCCGCCCTTAGGACTCCTCAATAGAATGGTGTGGTTTAAAGAAAGAATAAGACTATTCAAGAAGCTAAAAGAACAATGATGAAAAAGGAAAACCTATCAAAATTCTACTTGAGAGAAGCAATTCATACTAATGTCTACATTCTTAATAGAGTTCAAGCAAGAGAAAATAGTGCAAAGACTCCCTATGAGTTGTGGTTTGGAAGGATTCCTACTGTCAAATACATTAGAGTGTTTGGAAGGAAATTTTACATCAAAAGAGATGAAGAGAAATTAGGAAAGTTTGACACAAGATCTTATGAAGGTATCTTCCTTGGATATTCTACAAGAAGCAAAGTTGGTCGGTGCTACAACAAGAGGTTGAAAAAGATTGTTGAAAGTGTAAATGTCAAAGTGGATGAAGACTTAGAGAAGAATTCTATGGTGATAGATGGATATGAATCAAATGATTCCTCTTGTAGAGAAAATGATAGAGATGAATATAAGGAAAAAGAAGTCTAGATTGAAGAGGAAGAAGCTCTAGAAAGGATCCTTAAGACTCATAAGTATGTGCAGAATAACCATTCAAAAGATCATATCATTGGTGACAAAATCAAAGGTGTGTTGACAAGAAGAAAGTTTTTATGGGTGGAGAACAAGTAAATCTATATTTACTCTCCAAATTTGAACCCAAAATAGTGATTGAAGCATGCAAAGATGAATATTCGATCAAAGATATGGAAGAAGAACTAACATAGATTGAGAAGAACCAGGCTTGGGAACTTGTCCAAGGACTAGAAAATAAGAATGTGAATGGAACTAAGTGGGTATTCAGGAAAAAACTAAATGAGAATGGAGTAGTAAGAAACAATTCAAGGCTTGTGTGTAAGAGCTACTCACAAGTAGAAGGAATAGACTTTGAGGAGACATTTTCTCTAGTGTCAAGAATGGAAGCTATCAAGATTTTTTTGGCTTATACATCACACAAAGATTTCATTTCAAGGTTTATCAGATGGATATGAAGTCTTCTTTCTTAAATGGTGAGTTAGAAGAAGAGGTATATAGAAGAGGTATACATTGAACAACCAAAAGGATTTTAGTTATTACACAAATCAGATATGGTCTATTGATTGAAAAAGTAAATATATGGATTGAAGCAAGCTCCCAGAGCTTGGTATGCAAGATTGGATAAGTACTTGATACAACAAGGTTTTAGTAAAGGTACCACAAATAGTAATCTATATTTCAAAGTTGAAAAAGATCAAATATTGATTGTGGTTGTGTATATTAATCATATAATATTTAGAGGAAATGAAGCTATGTGCAAGATATTTTTAAAAGAGATGTAGAAAGTTTTTGAGATTTCTATGTTTGGGGAGATTAATTTCTTCCTTGGATTGCAAATCAATCAGATAGAGAAAGTTATATTCATTTCACAATCAAAGTATGTTAAAGAAATGTTGAAAAAGTTTGGAATGGAAGATTCTAAACTGTTATGCACCCATATGGTTACTATTTGAAAGCTAAATAAGAATGGTGAATATCCTAAGGTTGATCAAAGAAAGTACATATCAATGATTTGGAGGAATGATATATCTAACTGCTACCCGACCAGATATCATGCATGTAGTTTGTCTAGTGGCTAGATTTCAAGAAGATCCTAGAGAGTCACATGTTGCAGCAGTGAAGAGGATATTTAGATAATTGAAGAGCACTCTAGAGCATGGTTTGTGGTATCTAAAGGATACTGATTTTTCTCTATGTGCTTATACAAATGCACACTAGGTAGGATGTGTTGATGATAGGAAAAGTACAAGTGGCGGTCCATTCTTTATTGGATACAAATTGGTGTCTTGGTTGACCAAGTAACAAGATTCAATATCTTTATCTACTATAGAATCAGAATGCATTGTAGCAACATCTTGTTGCACACAAGTGTTGTGAATGAAGAAAAATTTGAAGGATATTAGATTTGTATATTGTTGATGGTGTTTTCTGCATAACAACAACACAGACAAGATGCAATATCCTATCTCTCTTGAAGAATAAATCTCTATTAGCAAGCCTCAAGAGATAACCCCAAGGTCTCTAATGCCAGGTCTTGACAATGCATAAACAACTCAGTGATAAATGTGAAATTGTTGGTAATCACAATGGGACCCTACTACAAGCAAACTACTGAATCGATTTTATCATATTTAACAAACTGGTGATACTTCAATCCTAGATTTAACCCAATAATCAAAGAAATAGAAAAAAGTGTAGGGGTTTCAAAGAGATTTCTAAATCTAATACTACTCCTAAGATCAACAATGAAAATAACCAACACTCGAAATGGACCAATCCCTCCAAAACTGACCTCTACTCGACCCAGATAAATCTGCAATCTCACATAAAACAGTGCAATCTTCTGAAGTGTTAATATTTTCAAATCATGAGCATTCATTCAATGACCCTATCACAGTTGAAATGAACAAATCCTCACAATCAAACTTATGCCCAAAAAATATGAAGCCCAGGCTAACTTTGCAAAGCAACTAACAATCAATTGGTTGCGAAAAGTATGGACTGAAGGATTACTACAACATTCAAGTATCAAACTACCAACATTGTTGAATCAAATTTAATCTAAATGTTAACCTTCTCAAAGCAAGTTTAAAGATATAATAATAGGAACCATGCAAAACAAAGAAGACAAGTATGGCACCAAATCACAATGTCATTTCTTGTATTCAAATTGTCCACTGCAGCAACAATTCCAGCTTTCTATTACAACATTTGCTTCAGAATAACTACCTGCTAACTTACTCTACTTCTAACTAGCTCCGTTCTATGTTCTGGTTACAAATTCTAACTTTTTCTAACTCTCTAACCATCTAACCCTTTACAAAAGAGGCGACATGCCCAATATATAGAAATCCCCCAGAAAAACCCATCGGCACAGCAAGAGTTCACAACATTAATGGCGCAACAACTCGGTCAAGAGAAACCCACGGTCAGTCAAATAGGCATTAATTGCACATCCTATCCAAGTCAGCCTGAGATCCACAGTGCAGCCCAGATGAATGCAGGGTGCGATAATGGGGAAACACAAGTCTCGAAGTAGTTGGGAATTAACTGCCTTCCCCTTTTTCTTTGATCCAATCCAACCCAGCATTTCGTGAACTCTCAAGAATGTCCCATCCAAGTCAGCTACGGGCGGTACTGGCAGAACCCTGAGTTGACTTTCAATGGATGCAACTTACTCTCTTGAGTGTCTGACCAACTTATCCCAATCCACCTCATACGCCAGGTATTTGTCAATAACCGCAAGGTAGGTGGTCTATCGTCTAGCTGGTGCTCAGACATAGACTCATCATTACTTGGTGCATAAATGTCCTACCACCATTCTTTCGACTACCAGACTCAAATACTTGGGTGTGATCCTCCTTCTTCCTATCATTATCTTGAAAAAGCCATGCAGCCATCGTATACACTGCTCAGGATGTCATTAATTTGCTTTCTTTGTTTGTAAATCTTTTTTGATACTTTTTGCCTAAGACATAGAGGACCCTGCTGCTACCTTGTTTGATTTAGCCTGCACTCAACATGAAAATCATAGTAAAAACCATAGGAAAGCAGGGTCAAATCATCAAAACACCATTAGAATGCATCTCACATAGTCAAGGTGTCATTAAAATCCATATAAAATGACCACAACAAAATTTTGGGTTTCAGGACCATCCGCAGAATCTGAGCCAGAGAGGAATTTTAGGAAATTCCAGACTAATCGGATTCCAACGAAAAACCAAGAAATGCCTACTTAATCATCAACCCTAATCATTTTTCATCAATAAATCACACGAGAGATCCAAGTATGACATGAAATAATCATCAAATGTATCACAAATTATAAACGAATCTAATCATTTCATGTTCCTTTATGTTTCGCCAATTTTCAGGGAAATCCTTGGGGGGCGGATTTTTGCAAAGAACGAGCCAAAGAGGATTTCAAGAAATTTAGGATACGGAATATTTTAGAGAAATCCGAACCTTACGGACATCCATGGTTAAGGCAGGGTTCTGAACCAATGGGAGTTCTGGAATGCAAGTTTCGACAATAATTAATCATTTCGCCGAGAAGTCTCGGTGACTTCTGGGAGTATTGCCGAAGGAAATCGCTAGGATAGGCTTTGCTAAGACTTAGTGGCTTCGACATAACGTTCTGGAGACTAGGGGGAAGCCTCAGTGGAGCAAACGAGTGTATTTCAGCCAACAAATTTATCTATGTGATGTCTTAGCGAGCCTACAAAGTCTTGCTGAAGGCGCATGTAGCCATTGTATTAGTATAACTCGAGTGGTCGGGGAAGGGTCTTGGTGAATGCTTCATGCTTTACTAACTATGGGGTCCAAATAAACACTTTGGTGTAACAAATTTTATGGTAGGATGACCCAGCGAAGGCAAAATGTCTCGCCGACAGCGCTCAACAGATCTTCGGCGTGAGAGAGACACTATCACAGTGAATGTATGGATTTAGGAGGGTTTTCGGTGAAGCATTTGAGTTCAACTAGAGGTCCCAGCGAATACATTATGTCTCACCAATGAAGAGTTCCATCGGCATAACCTCTAGCAGACATTAAGAAGTCATCCCGACAGAAGATCAGGGCTCGCTAGGAGAAAAGTTTCGCTATGAGGTCCTGGCAATCATTAGGAGTCTCGCCGAAAGACAATATGAACAAGCATGTCGATGAGACATTTTCTTAAGGAGTGAGGTCTCGGCGAATCCTCTTTGTCTCATCGACAGAAACAAGAGACTTTATCGGCGTGAAAACGATACTGTTATAGCAAACCAATATGAACTTAAGAAGACCTCGGCAAAACACAAGGTGATCGGACTAACATCTAAACGACCCAAGGAGCCAACAATAGGGTAGAATCTGGGAAAATACAGCCCACACAGGAATCCACAAAGATCAAAAATTCCTAAATAACAAAATCCAACCAGAATCCAAGCAGGATCCAGGAAAATCTGACCAAGGTGGAAAATCCTGAATCAGAGCAAGAGCCCGAAATTCATCCAGAACTTAAGATTTTCAATGAATAACATGGGAAAACACTTAGGAATTCAAAACAAACATTTTAAGCACATGCCTAGGTAAGACAAAAACTCAAAAGAAAGGGCCAAAACACCAAAACTGAAGCAAAGAGGGTCCCTACTTCCAACGGGGCATGTGTGTGAAAAACTGCACAACATATATGATGAACCAATTTCTATCTTTTGTGACATTAAAAGTGCTATTAATATTTCAAAGAATATGGTGATGCACTCAAGGATAAAACATATCTCAATCTAATATCACATTTTGAGGGAGAAAGTTGTAGAGAATGAAGTGAAGCTTGAGTATGTGCCTACAAAGGATCAGGTTGTTATATTCACTAAGGATTTACCTAAAGATGATTTTGAGTATCGCCAGGATAAGTTAGGGGTGACTACCCCTCCTTTGAACTAGATGTATATGGATATGAATTAGTCCAATGGATTTCAATATTTATTCCTTGTTCTAGATTGATGATTGGAGGCTACCTCTCAGGGGGAGTAGGTAGTGCTTTATTGGTTGGTGGAGATGTGGATTGTTGCACTTAGGGGGAGTTAATGTTGGTGCAAGTTGGTGTTGTCATTTGTTAGTTGTTTTAAAAGATATGTATAATGGTTGTTGTTTGGTATAGTTCTTTTTGTGCTCCTAAGGGGAGTATGTAGAGCAATAAAGAAAGAAATTATGTATGTTTGATGTTAAAAGGGAGAAATCAATGCAAATATGATGCCCTTTTCCATTCATGTCAAAGGGCAAGAGAGAAATAATGTGAAAAATGTCTAAGTTTTCAAAGGGGGAGAAAGTAATGTGAGAAAGAAAGAGAGTTGATATGGAGTAGTATGTTGGTGATTAGAGTTGTTTGTTGTTGATGATGGTTTTTCACATCATGTGTTTCCATCAATGACAAAGGGGGATATTGTTGAAATTATTAGTAATTGGTGTTGTCATTTATGTCAAAAAGCTTGGGGGAGATTGTTTGTGTTTTCATTGATGATTAGTTGTGTTGATGCTTTGATTAGTTTCATTATGTTGTCATTAGTAATTTTCTACTGGTGTCAAACTCTAATGTTTCTTCAATGATAAGACTTTTTGGTGAATATTTTTGGTTTAGTGATGACGAGGAAGTTGAAGATGATAAGTATGTGTCTCTAGTGCCTAGTTTCCAAGTGATTTTGAGAAAATTTGAATAAAGAAGGAAATAGTGAGTTGCAAAGGTGTTCTGATGTACAACATGGTGTTCTAGATTTTCTCTGCATTTCTTCATGGTTGAAGATATTCTTGTGTGGTTTGATATGTTAGTTAGAGGTGTTCAAAGATTATATATCCAAATTTATTGGTTTTTTTCATTGTACAAAGAAATTTGTGTTCACTAGTGTTTGAACTATATGTTGCAGTGTTGTCTGGGAGAAATGGTTTTTCTCCACATTTGTTTGTAGTTTGGTTTCTAGTCTTGCAATTTTGGAAGTGTGTTGATAATGATCATATCTACCTATAGTCAAATTTTTTAGTGGTTTGTTGCTTTGAAATTTTATTTCATGAGTTACAAAGTATGGAAGGTTGTTTGAGTACATTGGGTGTGTACATTCTTCAAGTGAAAGTTGTTGCAAAGGAATTTGTTAGATTTCAAGGTGTTTGTGGAATATTCTAGATTGTATTCAAGTGTTGTGTGTGGTTCACAAGTCATCTTTGGATTTGAGGAAGTGTGTATTGAAATTTTAATGGTGTTTATACTAGTTCGACCAGCCTTTGGCATTTACACTAATTATGGATTTGCTTCGGTGTTTTTGGAAGCGTTTCATGATGTATATGTACGATTTGGGTCTAAATTAAGATGTGGTGTGGTTTTCTTTCACTCCTTTCCACCACAGGAATGCTTAATGTCAACCTAATTTGAATTTCCACAATTGAGGTGCATAACCAACCTTGGAGAATGTTTTCAAAGTTGAAGATGGTATAAATAAGTGATGAATTGATGGAGAATTAAGTGGCAAAGTGTGTGATGCAAATTGCAGAGTTGTGACGTGTGAATTTGTGAAGTGTAGTGTGAGCTTAATGAGTTAGACTATTGAAAGTAGTGAAAAGAAGGTGTCTACAATATTTAAAGAGACTATGAATGTGTTGGTGATGTTGTGGTGGATCTTTTTAGTTGCATTGAGATAGATTTCTCGTTGTAACATTCTTCTTCTTCTTTTTTTGTAATCTAGCAATGAGCCCTTCTTATTTTGGGTAGTGAGCCCTTTGTATACAATGTTGCAATTACTTTATATTGTAAGCTAATCCTCACTATGGTTTTTCCCTTCTTGGGTTTTCCACATAAATTTGGTGTTCTATTGTGCATTTTGTTGATGTGTTTCAGCTTTTTGTTATTTTCTTTCATGCTAAATCAATGTTCTAACAAATTAATGGTTAATTAATTTGATGTGGTTTTGAATGTTTAAGAGGGTTTTGGATGTTTTAATGTACAACTTATTCACCCCCCCCTCCGTTTTCTTGTGTGCATTCAACATTAGTATCATGTTATCATATTCCAAATATGTCCATATCTCTCTCTTATGGGTGATCCCACAATACTAGTTTGCAATTTTTGGCCAAACTGGACATTGAATTGAATGTTTTAACTAAATCTTCACTTTCAAGAACCTATAGTTGCTAAACCATGAGGAATTTGAAGATGATGCAAACTAGTGATTTGTGAAATTTTGTCTATAGATTCTAAATTTATTTATTTTTTAAATTTTGAAATCATATTGCATTTCTTTTTCCATCTGCTTTGAAAACTAGCTTTTAACAGTAAAAACCATTTTAAAGAGTGATGTTCATCGTATACAACATAACCTTTTTTCTATGAAGGATAAAATTCTATTTTTTTTGAATTTAGCTCTGTAACTACAATATCTAGCACATTCATTTGGTTTCATAGTTTTTTATTGGATATTTTTAATTAATTAAGTTTTGAAGTTGAACCAATTACAATTTAGACATAGGTGGACCATATACAACATGACTTTTTTGTATGTATTGAAATTCTTTTTTTTGTCAAGGATCAAGGGCATCAATACCTAGCATGAACATATTTTTTAGAATTTTTTTTTATAATCGACTATTTTTCCACGTGTAGAATAGAGAGCTTGATTTTCAGTGAAAAACCTATGTTTAATTAAACTAAAAAAATCCATAATAAAACCAAAATATATTAAAATTATATTCAATTGATAGCTCATTCCAAGGACTACCATCATCCAATTGGGTATGTTGATTTTCCTCCATTTTCATCCTCAACCTGAGCTTCGAAAGGAAATTTTTTTCAAAAAAATGGTAGAATAGGGGGAGAAGGGCAAAAAAGGGGGGTTATAGTGAACCCCCCTTTAAATACAATTAAAAAAAAACTCATTAAAGGGGGATTTGCTAGAAGGGGGTGGTTCTAGCGAACCCCCTCTTCTAGCAAACCCTCTAAAGTGTTCTCCCTCTAAAAATTCATTTTTCCTTCCTCAAACTAATTGTAAACCATTTTTTTGGGATCAAACTTATACATTTGACTCTTCCTTATTCTCACGTATATAATTATCCATACTCTTATCTTTCACTTTTCCCTTTCTTGCATAGCCTTTTTATGCCTTTTCCTAAATAAATTTCCTTATATAATTTCATAATAATTGAGTTATATTATTTTCACAAATTTACACTTTTATTTATTATATTTTACTCTCCATAGCTAATTTAGGCATATTATGGTGTATTTAAGGCTATTTAAGTGTTATATAATGGATATATGGAGCCAAATTACACATGTCATACCATATAACCTCTTATATGTTGCCAATAATAATAATCTCTTCATTCACATTCCTTTTCCAAAAATTGGTCTCCTTTTATGAAATCACCTCATGCTTAGTTTTGAGATCATCATTATTGGAAAGGAAAGAAGAAATACAATGAAAATTAATTGGGTTGTATATTTCTATTTGATTTATTTCTCATGTGGACCTTCTCTCATGTAGAGTATGAAACACTTTCTCCCTTAATTCTCTATCCAATACAATTTAAACATCATACACATTTACATTCAATTATTAATATTGTATTACATTGTAGCTTGTCTTTAAAATGTTTTGAAATCATATAGTTCATAGATAACAACACAATACATATAACAAGGTGTTTTGTTACATTTGAACTATTATATAGTCTACACACTTCCTACTTGTAAATGTGTGTGAAATTTAAGTTGGATAGACTAAATTACTATGATAGTAATCTTGGTGGCTACTATGTTTGGATTCCTTTCTTAATGATCAAACAATTCAAAAATTAAATTATTTTTCTAAGTTCACTATTCACTTTATTCATTAATGAGATGATAGGTGGAATAGTGATGGTCATTCTGAAAAGAAAATGCCTCATGTTAAAATCCTAAACATTTTCTAGTTAAAAGTTAGTTGAACAAGGTGCTAAGAGAGCACTTCTCTAGAAGACATGGAATTATTTTTCAATACTAATGTGGGTCATAATTTTTGTAACACACTAATAAAATTACAAAAAAAAATTTAGTTTATTTAAGTTAGATCTATCCATAAATTATTAAAAACCATAACCTATACAATTATGAGATTAATTTCTTTTATAATACTAAGTCTTAAAATTATATAGAGGTGTTCTCCATAGGTTGGTTTCCCTTCCTCAATATCTTCATAGCAATTTAGGCAAGGCTATCCCCTTGGATAGGATGGGAAATTTTCATACCTATAAATTTTTATTTTATTTTACAAATAAGTATTTATTTATATTAGTTTTTAAAAAATAGTATACTCTAAAATATATTAAACTTGTGTTTTTTATTTTTCATGTGAATTTGGATGCTAAATCTATAAATTAAAGGTCTATTGATGATCAGTATCTTGCTACTTGAAAGAATATTCCAAAAAATCAAGACATTTCAAATGGTAGCTAGAAATCCAAGACAATGATGAGATTGAAGGTTGTTCCCCTACAAGTTTTATTACTTTAGCTACTGATTTTTTTATATTAATGTAATCACAATTATATTGGCTTGAACTTACTTTTGATTGTTCCCAACATATTTGTACCTAGGGAATAAATTTTAGTTGACCTTACAATGTAATTCCATACCACCCACCTTTTCTAAGAAATACTTAGTCATTTTTCTTTTGTAAATAATATATAGATCATCTTTAGCCTAGAGGAAAATCTATAATAAATTTTTTAAATAGAATTCATTTACATGTCAAGCCTTCATTATGTCCAATTATGGGTGATAATAGTATAATATATAAATGGGTATAATAATATTGAAAAGTTAGAAACTTAATAAACTAATATCGGTATCTTAAATACAACCACCTATAAGAAACAAACATCAATCTTGAGGAGTCTAACCTATATCATGAATTAAATATAAGCATCTCTAAAGTAATATACATTTATTTCTTTGTTATGAACTCTCTCCTTATGCAACAATAATAGAGATTCCCACAATGAAACCAAATGTTGATAGAAGAACATAGACTAGAGTCTAAGGTTTTATAATTTCTTATATGTACTAAACCTTGATGTATGTAGGAAAAATGGTGAATTTAGATATAAAATACTTGCATAAAAAAAATATACAAAATTATATCCACACATATTTACACCAATATACATAAAATCATGTTATCATCTTCCACATTGTTTTCATATCTCTCGTTTATATGTTTTGCACCTCTTTATTAGATCACATATAATTCATGCTCTTATCTTTTCACTAGAACCAATTTGCTAAAAGACATGTAGTTGCTCAAATTGAATCTACTCCTACCAATGTTGGTGTGCAAAGCTACAGTTATAAGGATGCTACCTTTGATGAGAAAATGGAGTTTCTAAATCTTGAGTGGTAGGTCATTAGTGGTTTTAAGATGCTTGTAGGTCACATGTAAATAGTTCCCCCTATTCATCTATTTTTTCTGGTGTTTCTTGTTGGTCCTTGCAAGTTCTATACTTTTTTGTCTTATTTTTTTTATTTCAGTCTCACTCTTGGTGAGACTCATTCTATTTGTCTTTTTGGCTTTTATGTAATGGATATAGGCCCTTCCCATGTTTTATCTTAATCAATACTTTCCCCTTCCTTACATAGCCTCTTTATTTCTTTTCATGATACACATTTTCCTTATGTCCTTTCATAATAACTCTGAGTTATTTATTTCCCAAAAAATTGCATTTTCCAAGTTATAACATTTTACTCTTTTGTAGCTCATTTAATCATGTTATGGTGTATATAATACTATTTAAGTGCTATATAATGGACATATGGACATAAATTGCACATGTCATACTACACAACCTCCTATATGTTGGAAACAATAATCAACTCTTCACTCATGGTCCTTTTCTAAAACTTTCTCTCCTTTGATGACATGTCTCATGCTTAGTTTCAAGATCATTAGTAGAAAATAAAGAAAAAAATTAAATGAAAAATAATTAGGCTATATATTTCTTTCCCTTGTGGACCTTCTCTTGTGTAGAGCATGAAAAATTTCATCTCTTGAGCCTCTATCCAATGTAATTTAAACATTGCACACATTTACACTCAATTAGTAGTAATGTATCATATTGTTACTTGTCCAGTATAAACTTGCATATCTTTTTAAAATGTGTTGAAATCATGTAGTTCATAGATAACAACATAGTACATATAATTAGATGTGTTGTTACAATGGGACTATTTTGTAGTCTACGCACTTTCTATTTGCAAATGTGCATGACATTTAAGTTACCAAACTTGGTGGCTACTATGGATGGATTTCTTTCTTAGTGATCAAATGTTTCATTTTTTATTTTGGAAAATTTAATTATTTACCACTCTAGATGCATGAATAAGGTGATAGGAGGACTAGTAATTGTTCATTCTAAAGAGAAATATGCCTCAATGTTCAAACCCTAAACATTTTCTAGTTAAAATTTAGTCACACAAGGTGCTCAAAGAACACTTCCCTTGAGCACAATAAATTATTTTGTAGTAATAATGTGGGTCATAATTTTTGTAACACGCTTACAAAATTAAAACTTTTTTCTAGTGTATTTAAGTTAGACCTCTTTCTAATTTATTGGAAACCCTTAACTTATACAATTATGAGATTGACTTTTTTATTGTACAAAATTTTAAACTTATACAAAGGAATACTCCATAGGCCAATTCCCCTTCCTCAACATCTTCATAGCAATGTAGGTGGGGCCATCCTCTTGGGTGGGATGGAAAACTTATATGCCTAGAAATTTTTACATATTTTTATAAATAAATTTATTTATATTAATTTATAAAAAAGAGTATATTCCAAAAAATAGTGAACTTGTAATTTTGATTTGTCATGAGAATTTGGATGCTAAATCTCAAAAGAAGCATATAGAGAACAAACATCTCATTGGTTGGAAGCCAATTCCAAACAACCAGGATATTTCGAATGGTGGCTAGAGATCCAAGTAGTTAATGAGGATCCTTGTCTCCCTAAAGGTTTTTATTACTTTTGCTACTAGATTTTTTTGGCAAAAAGAGAAATTATATTAATTTATAGAATTGATAGAGTTACATAAAGATTTCCATACAGCCACCCAACAAGCCTCATAAGAGAACATGAAAACAAAAGGTCAACAAGAACAAAAAAGAAAACTATCAGCCCAAATCATGATGAAGGAGTGAAATAAGTTTTGAGCTATGGGTTGAAGAAAGAGATCCCCAATCCATAACATTCCATCTACAATCAACATCAAAAACTTATTTAACCAAACAATCTACAACATCATTCCACTCACAAAACCACTTAAAAAACATTCTATTGTATTAACATATTTTTACTAATTTATAAAGATAATATTCTTAAATATAATCCAAATATTTTTAAATCCATCCTTATATAAGTGTTTTCAAAAACTATAAAATAGAAGCAAGAAAAAGAAAAAGTTTTTATTTAGAAAACGGATAAAAGAGACAGAATGAAGCTTCCCAGGTTACAACAGTGCTTTAATGGTGACAGAATGAAGCTTCCACGCAGAAGCCAACACGAATCCCGCACCAATTCTGCTCAACGTTGCAGAAAATATAGGTTAAACAAGAAAACAAGAAAAAGAAAACAAAGTTAAACCTGGCTTCACTCAAAGGCATTGAGTATAGCTGTATTATTCATAAAAGTGGTGAACAGCAACATTGCTTTAATGGTGACAGGTTTTAGGGTAGGAGCAGTTGCCAGTACGAGTCTCGCGCAAAGTTTACCATACCCGCACTCTGGCGGCACCCCGCAGCAAGGATATTCAACTTTCCCCGTCTTCACTGCTACAAATATTGCCATTATAATTACCACTACGGAAACCCTAACAACAAACTTAACACCTGCTTCTTTCCCTCCCATTTCTGTCTGAATTGTACCAAATAATCAAGAGATTGCACGCTTAAATAACAGCAATTCCTCTGATGTGCACGCCAAACACGAATTCCTAAGGAAAAAGTGTTAACTTGCCTGTAAAAATTCGGTGGAATAAAGATTAATTTGTTTGAATTGATTTGTCCTCCTCTGTAAGGCTGATCAACTTTCTTATTCTTTTATTTTAAATTTGCTAATGCGTGAGTGTAATAATATAAATTTAGATATATATTCTTATAAATTTGATATTTATTATGTTTTTCTGATATTCATTCACAACTTTGATATTTTTTTTTTTTTTGGTCTGTTCAGTCATACAGTGTGGGATTAATTTCACATTGTGTGAAATTGATCTTTGAAATCAAAAAAAAAATAAAAATCAATTTTACATTTTGTTGATTATCATTCATTTCATTTGTGTCATGTGTCAACTTGATAAGTGATTCATGTGATTTATTGTTATATTTAGTATTTGAAGATATTCAATGTTCGTTCATTTACCATATGCAAATCATTAACAATCTTATGCATTAAAAGGATCATTCTAAGAATCTTTCAATTTGGAGCACTAAAAGGAATTAAAATCTACATCATCATTCTAGAGCATTTGCATGATTGAAGAGTGTTGTCTTGATCATTTTCATAGCTATAAAAATAGACAAAGCAAGGGAGTTGACTTAAGAGAACACAACCCTTGTAGTTCAATAATCTCTCAATGATATTTTTAAATATCATCAATCCTTTACAATCAATGCAAGGTAGAAAATTTGGAAAATCATAAAGTATAAGTGTGCAATTTCTCATATAAGATCTACAAGGGTGACATAGAAGATCCACATGCACAAGTGACTTAGTGTTGCATAGTTGATCATTTCTAGAGTTGCCTAACTAGTATGATTCTAAGTCCTTTTAGAAACAAAGAAGATCCATTTCTAATGCTAAGGTAGATAGATCTCTTTGTAACACCATATGTATTCATTCACCTACATGGATTCTAGAGCTAAGTATCTTAAAACCCTTCACATTTAATATTGTAATTACCATTTGTAATGACCACTATAATTAATCTAAGTTGATTCATGTTAAATTGGCCTAGATTAACATTGAGGAAGTGTTATTTTCATTTATATTTTTTTGAGCTTATCTACTCTTACATCCCCTAGAGTTTGACCTTAAAAGGCTATATCATTATTCCTTGTGGGGTTTAGTCTAATATAATTTTTCTTTAATCATTCACTTTCATATTTATTAGATTTTGAACTCATATTTCTCCCTATCTACTCAATCTTGTTTACCTATAATTAATATAAATTTTTCATGAATATTCAAATGTCATTGTCCTTAGCTTCTATCCATGCATATATTAGAGATCTTAATATATTTTTATTCTATGCTATTTATTATTTCCCCATCCTTTATAGTGTTGTCCTTTCATCCCATAGATGGAAGTGTTTCCTCTATTGAGGTGTTGGTTTATCATGCATGTAACTTTCCATCCATCATAGTCCTTATCAAGATACCTCGTCATTTGATTTGAAGCACTAAAAGGAATTTAAATTTACATCATTCTAGAGCATTTATATGATAAAAGAGTGTTGTATTTGATTATTTTCACAACTAAAAATTAGTTAATCAAGGAAGTCAACTTAGGAGAACACAAACCTTGTAAATTTACTATCTCCCAATTGTGTTTTAAATATCATTAATCCTTGACAATCAATGCAAGGTAGGAAATTTCACAAATAAAAAAAGTATGTGTGCAAATTTTTTACCATCAAATCTAAAAGGATCACAAGATACAATTGTGTGCATGGAATTAACCTAAAGTCGCATATTTGACCCTTTATAGATTTTTCAAACTATTATTATTTTGAGGAATTTTTAAAACAAAGAATATTCATTTCTAGCCATGTGTTATATGGATCTCCATTCAACACCATGTTAGGATCCTTGCAACATGAGCATGACGTATGGATGGTTTGTGTTGGTTGTTCCTATGTTGTCATTGATGTCAACATGGTGATAACTATATGGGAAGTCTACTTGGTTTACCCAAATTTGTTCTCTACCAGTAATACCCTTTTATGATGGATCAGTGTGTTGGTATTTGAGTCTATAATTTACCGCAAGATCTGATATGACTCTAATCTATTAACCATGTTTCTTGACTCATTTAAACAGCTATATCCTAGACCTTGAGATGTCTTTTATTGTGAGTAGAAATTTATCTCTGACAGAGTTCAACTTTGTATTCTATTGTTGATTTCTTGGCATACTATGTGGGAGACTCCACATTCTATTAAGGTGAATATTCTTATGTTGTGGTTTTGTTGATAGTCTTTATGTTGGTAGTATGATGGGAAATTAATGTGTTCTCAGATTTGGAAGGTGTTTTCTTTGAGGATTATTTTCTAGTTTGGAGAATTTTGCTCTAATCTTGGTTGACTCATCATATGCAATACTTTATGAAGACTAGCCAACTTGATATAATCCACTACGTGGATAAAATGTTTAAATCATATATGTTGCCAACAAAGAAGAAAGTTTTTTATTATTTTATTTTCATCTAATTAGGTCAACCTAATTGACGATTAAGATATACTTGTATATATATAAGATGTTTTGAGTAATGGAATGGGGAAGGACACACATGAGCAATGAATGTGAAATGAGAAGTAAATGTGAGTGTGAAAAGGATTAAGAGGTGTGTGAAGATCTGAGCCTAAATGCTTTATCAGTCATGGATCAGTGCAGTTTTGTTGAGTGACTACTGTGTGAGGTAGTACTTCATATTCTGAACTTCATTGGAACTAAACCCTGCACATTGAAGGTGTATCATATCAGTTCAATATTTTGGCAGTGAGCCACTATCATTGTATCTTAGTGATTAGCCATCTTTTGTACTTGATATGTGAGTCTTTTAAGGACAGTGAGTCCTGGCAATGAGCCCTATAATATTTTGTATCTGGATATAATATATTGTGAGTTAACCCTCCCTGCACGATTTTTCCCTTTTTGGGTTTTTCACATAAAAATCCAAGTGTTCATGTGTATGGTTGCATTGATTTGTTTTTATGTTCCTTCTTATTGATTCAATCAGAATTGAGATAATGTTTAAATGGATGGTATTATGGTTTTATGGAATACTGATTCACCTCCCCTCTCAGTATTTTAGATGTTCAACATTTGGTATCAGAGCTTGGTTCCTTGGAAGAATCCTAACAGCTTGAGGAAGATCCCAAAATTTGATTATAAGAAGTTTTCTCCTCTAAAAGTAGTCTATGTTGAATATTCAAAAGAAATGAAAGATCTGAAGGACAAGTTGATGAAATTGAATGAGTACATTGAAAAGCTATAAAGTAAAAGTTTTGAAGCATGTGATCTATTGGTTGAGGGAGAAGAAGTTATCTCTATCCTATTGCAACAATTGGATGAGAAGAAAAGAATTGAAGAATATCAAGAAATTGAAATTCAAAAGAAGATGGATGAATGCATGAAGCTTGAGAAAGAAGCAGAAATATTGAGGTATGATCTGGAAATGGAAATAAGTTTTGAAGATAAATTTAAGATAAGCTTGGTGATGCTTATAGATTGATTACTTCTCAAACACTAGAAATGGATAAGAGTGGTTTAAGGTTTGAGGAAGGTCAGAGTTTTAAAGTGAAGCAATCCATTGGCAAGAAGACTCGATGCAAAGATGGATAAATCAAGGATCTAAGAGGGAATCTTGAAAAATCTTGTTAAACGACATGATGCTAAAAGATATTTATCTTTCAATGGTGTTTTTTGTTCCTGCAAGAAATTTGGTCATAAGGCAAAGGACTGCAAAAATAAAATGAATGATTCTTTATCATTCTCCAATAAGTTTTCTAAGAGCAAGAAGAATGGATATAAATTTGGTCAAATGAATAAAAAGGAAAGTGAAAAGAAGAATGTTGTTTGTTTGTAATTGCAGCAATTTGGAACACCTCGATAATAACTTTAGAAGAAAGAAAACTTAATTATCCGACGAAGAAGAATGGTCAAATCATTGATCTAGAAGAAACAAGAAAGGAAATGAAAAGGATTTGGAGAAAGGAATCATCAGTCTTATATGTTCCGACCTTCGGTGCAGATACTCCCTTTAATTACTAAGTAAAAGCAATGGCTAAGGGGGGGCAACTATCAAAAAATATAATAAACCCCCTCATTGGTACTTGTATCATATCTTAACAAAAGTATATTTAATGTATAGTAACAAGATTAAGGTATTTTTCTCAGTTGCATGTGTGAAGGATGAAGTTTGTAGAATTTGAAAGAATGGAGACATACACAATTTTCAAGGTAATCTACCTGCAAGCATTTATTGCAAAATCATTCAGAATGGAAGGAACAAATTCAGATAATTCAAAAGGCTTATGTATTTTTGAAGAAGCGTGCAAAGGAATTTTAGAAGGCAATTCAGATTTTTAGAGTTTGAAGAAGAAATCAAGTGGATTTGAAGTGAGCTCTGGAAGTAGGATATCAATAAATTTCTTGTTGGAATTTACAAAGGTATTCATGTTTGCACAATATTTCACTTTTATTGCTATATGGGTAATTCAAAGGTTGTGAGTAGTGCTAATAAAGTGCAAGTCAATTTGAAGAGATATTTGAGGAATGTGTCAAAAGATTCTATTGATGCATTCTCCTGCATCCCTCTAAGAGTGTTTCCCACATAAGATATCTATGCATTTGCTTACAATAAGGTAGAAGAAATTTTGTCAGTTCAATTGAGCATGCTTTGGGAAAGTGAATTGAAAGAGAGCCATGATTCCTAAAAAGTGTTAGTTGAGAAGAAGTTGGATGTTTGGAGGAAAGTTGCTTTGTTTGAATTTGAGAATTATATTTGAATAGTGTTGAGTAGAATTCATGATGAATCTTTGTCGAGTGATAAGGAACATTTGATCACTAGAGAAGCTATTAGATATGTAACTGTTTTGTGTTCCTCTGAACCAATTCCCAAATTGAAAGTTATGGATGAGAAAGAGATAATTGAGGTTATTGGTGCAAATCTTGAAGGGAAAGAGATTGATTTGAGGTCAATTTTTGATTCGGTAATAAGTTATGCTACTATGGTCATCAGTCACAAAGTTTGCATCCCTAACAATTATCTTACAATTTCTATTGCTATTGTACATATTGTTGTTGATATGGTTAAAAGAGGTATGGATTATGACTTGTGTGAATTACTTCGTATACATCTTTTGAAGAATTTAAAGCAAATCAAGAAGAGTGAGAAGAATACATTCTAGTATGGCAATTTGGTTTTCTAATTGCTCTTTTACTTTTTGAGAGTAACCAGTAATAGGAAGGATAGAATGGTTAGATTTAGTGCCTATTACCCATCAAATCAAGAACTTCATGATGAATCTTTGTAGTTTGAATGCACAAGATACTGCCCTTGTTGCATTCTTTGGAACATTTTAGATGAGGATGAATAGAAGGTCTAGGATTCTAGTAAGTGTTGTTGAAAGGTACTCTAGAAGCATAAATCTTCTTGTGTCTACAGATTTTTTTCATATGAAAGTAGTTGAATCAAGGTGAGTTTGGATATCTGAATTGGATTGGTTTATGAAGTGTCAGAGGCTGAAGTTGATAATTATGCTAAAATTATTTAGGAAATCCCTAAGAATCTCAGTGTAAAAGGTACCTCTGGTAGCGTGATCGAAATAGGGAAGAAAAGGAAGAGTGTTGTTAAGAAAGAAGTTGCAGAAGGAATTGAGCTTGACCATGAGAATGAAAGAATAAATATTCAGAGAGCTTTGGAAGAATTACATAAGGTTATTCCCAGTGCTAATTTTGATTCATCTATTTTTGTTGTGGAGAATCTTCATGACATGATTGATTCTTTGAAGGTCTACATCTTTGAACTTGAAGTTTCTATTAGAATCAAGTCTAATGAAGTAAATTTGGAAGATATCAAGGAAAAATGTTTGAATGCACACAGTTGAGTGATGGAGGAATTGGAGAGTGTACAATTTTGTGAAGAAGAGGCATGGGAACTACTTTCTTTTTGCCTATATTGGTATGGCAATACACCTAATATAAGAAATAAGATAAGGATGAATGAGTCCTGGATGAGCACTCAAGAAGATACATATAGGTTAGCAGAAGATAAAGATAATCAGAGGTGGTCCTATATTGTGCAACTTCAAGAAAATTTATTTTCTCTACAGGATCAAAGGACATATGTTATCAAGAAGTTTGTGGCACTCAGATACATGATTAAACTTGGAAATACTTTTGTTTCTAGTTCTCTTGGTTGTATTGGTTAATTATCAGAGATTAATATTAGTCCCAATACTTTATCAGATGGTATATAGTCCTTAACTAAGATTGAGCTATTTTACAAGACTATGATAAGTGCAAAAGGTTCATGGGAATAAGGTAAATCATCATGGAAGGCTATCCTGTAGAGTCTTAGAGGATCTTCTTCAAATTAATTCAATCTTGAGTTCATATATTTTTTGTTATACTTTGATGCATATATACATATATACTGGACCCCTTCCTTTGTCATTGATGTCAAAGGGGGAATGATAGAGAGATAGAGGAGAAACATTTTTGTGAAGAACATTTTTTATAGGGGGGGTATTTAGAGTATTCAATTACTGTATAATGGAAAATGCTTATTTGTCATGCACATTGCCATCAATTCCAAAGGGGGAGATTGTTAGGAGCCTTGCAACATGAGCATGAAGTATGGATGGCTTGTGTTGTTTTTCCTATTTTTTTCATTGATTTCAACATGGTGATAACTATATGTGAAGTCTACTTGGTTTACCAAAAGTTGTTCTCTACCTATAATACCCTTTTGTGATGGATCAATGTGTTGGTATTTGAGTCTGGAATTCACAACAAGATCTAATATGAATCTAATCTCTTAACCATGTTTTCTTGACTCATTTAGACAACTATATCTTGGATCTTGAGACGTCTTTTGTTGTGAGTAGAAAGTTATCTTTGATAGAGTCCAACTTTGTATTCTATTGTCAATTGCTTGGCATACTGTGTTAGAGACTCTACATTCTATTAAGGTGAACAAATTCTTATGTTACATTTTTTTTGATAGTATCTATGTTGGTAGTATGATGGGAAATTAATATGTTCTCAAATCCGAAAGGTGTTTGCTTTGAGGATTATTTTCCCGTTTGGAGAATTGTGTCTAGTCTTGACCAACTCAGTGTATGCAATACTTTATGAAGACTAGCTGACTTGATATAATGCACTACGTGGATAAAATGTTTAAATCATACATGGTGTCGACAAAGAAGAAAAAAAAAATTCATCTAATTAGGCCGACCTAATTGATGATTAAGATATACATTGAGTTGTATAAATAAGATGTTTTGAGGAATGGAATGAGGAAGGACACACATGAGTAGTGAATATGAAATGAGAAGTGTGAGTGCAAAAATGATTAAGAGGTGTGTGAATATCTGAGCCTAAGCACTTTATCAGTTGTGGATTAGTGCAGTTTTGTTGAGTGACTACTGTGTGAGGTAGTATTTCATATTCTACGCTTCATTAGAACTAAACCCTACACCTTGAAGGTGTATCCTATTAGTTCAAACTTTTGGAAATGAACCATTATCATTGTATCTTGGCAATTAGCCATATTTGGTACTCAGGTCGTGAGCCTTTTAAGGAAAATGAGTCTTGGTAGTAAGCCCCGTAATATTTTGTATCTAGATATAATATATTGTGAGTTAACCCTCATTGTGGTTTTTTCCTTTTTGGGTTTTCCACATAAAAGTCTTGGTGTTCATGTGTATGGTTTCATTGATTTTTTTTTATGTTCCTTCTTGCTAATTCAGTTAGAATTGAGATAATGTTTAAACAGATGTTATTATGGTTTTATGGAATACTGATTCACCCACCCCCCCTCTCAGTATTTTGGATGTTCAACACACCATATATATTCATTCACCAAGTTGATATTATTGTAGAGTATCTTAATCTCCTTTTCATTTAATCTTGTAATTACCATTTAATGCTTTGAGTTATCTTTCTCCAACTACCACTTTAATTAATTTGTGTTGATTCATATTGATATGTATACATTTTATTTAATTAAGTTAGATTAACCTTAGGGAAAAGTTATTTTTCCTTACATTTTCGTGAACCTATCTACTCTTACATCTTTAGGGTTGAACTTAAAGGGCTATACTATTATTCTTTTTAGGGTTTTAGATCTAATATAATTTTTCTTTTGTCACACACTTTCATATTTCTTATGTTTTTTATTTATATTTATCCCTACCCAACTACTCTTATTTATCCATAATTGATACATATTTTTCATGGATATTCAAAGTCTCCATTAGCCTTAGCTTCTATACATGCATATACTATATAACTTGATATTTTTCTATTCTTTATTTTTTATGATTCATCCATCATTATTTATGGACCTTTATATCTAAGCAATCAAAGTATTTCATCTATAGAGGTATTTCTCCATCATGTGTGTGATTTTTCATCCTTCATAATTGTTCTTGGCACCTATGTATCTTGGACATACTTACCTCACTTTTCCATGAACTTTGTGTTTCTTCTACTCTTCCTATTAGTTATGTCTCCATGTGCATGAGCATGATTCCATATTACATTTGAGCACCTCTCATTTCTATATTGATGATACAATTCTTACCCTAACCTCTCATGATTCATCTAGGGATCTTCATTCCTTATAAATTTGATATGATTAGTCAGTCTATCTTTTCTATATTTCATATTTGATTCCCTTGCTCACCTACATATATATTGTTTTTTTTAACTTTCCTTGAGAATTTTACCGATGTTGATACACATATATCCCACCTCCACACATGATTGTTATTCCTTCTTTTATGTTTTTTATCAAGGTCTATTGATGACATATTTAGTGATTAGCCTAGTGATAGTTCTTTGTCTTCTTATCATGTGGTTAATGACTCTCTTTTTTATAATTCATCTATGATACACATTATTTTAACACACTTACGATGATTTACATTATGAATTTTGTGATACTACATATGACACCCCCATTAGATGACTATAAAACATGACAAGTATACACAATATTTCCAATAATATCATAAACTCGTATTTAACAAAATTATTTAAATATTAATGATCAGATAATCATTCTATAAAATAACATAGTTTGAACTACAAACAAACATCCATAGCATGGCCTATCATTAATTAAAAATTGTTTACATGATTAATTCTAAGAAAATTAATTTGACATCCGAATTCCATTGAGATGGAATTTAAAATTACTTAAAAGAAGTTAGTTGTACTTAGTTTTATGGTGTTAAATAGAATTATATAGTGTGATATATAATGTTCTCAAGATATTATATTATGCCATGATTATAGAAGGAAATTTTCTTAACCTTATTTTCTAATTGTTAATTCTAATGGACCATAAATTAAACCATGTGTGATTTCACATTACATAATCCTCCCTTTATTTTAATAAATATGATAATGCAAATTCCCTCTTTTCTTTGCCTTCAAATTTGTCTTTAAACCCTTGGTTTTCAATCCTTGAGGGATTTTTTCTTGGGATGCTTCCACAATGCATAGATTTTTGTGTTCCATGCAAACATCCTAACAATATTCCCAAGTTTTTGACCATTGGTACTTTACACTTCTACCTACCTATGAAATGTAATGCCTTTGTGGTTACAAATGCACTCAAAAATTACCTTTTTGCATTTTATCCTTCCATTATTCCATTAATTATTTCACTCTTTCATTCTATCACTCTCATTCTTGAATTCTCACTCTCTCAAGCTTTTGCTTTCTCATTCTACATCACTTCTACACCATTTTCCTCTATCTTGCAAGTTTTTGGCTTCTACATCGTTGTCTTTGATCTCTCAAGTGTTGCACTCTCTTTCATCTTCGTAAGCTTGTTGAAGGGAGGGTAAATTCTCTTTTACTTGTGTTCTTTTAGTATCATATTGATATCTAACATGTCTATTTTCTTTATCTTGGAAATCTCTCTTGTCTATCATCTATTTCATTATTTATTTGTCTTCTTAGTTTTTCATAGAGGTGGAAGCACCAAAATAATGGTTTGACTAAGGCAATCCATGAAACAACCCCAACCTTTTCCCTTTTTTGTGTGTGGAGCTTTGTGGAAGGTTGCATAGTGTTGGACCTCTCATGATTTTGTTTCCCTCTCTTATCTTTCATCATTCTGTTTTATTTTGTTTAGATTCTTGCATGATTAGTATTCTTATTTTTATACTTGTTTTATCATTCTAGCATTTTGTTAGCTTAGTTAAAAAGTTGGATTTCCATTCTCGAGTTGTCAGTAGGATTTGTGTGTTTTAGTAATCTCATTCTATTTTTAGTTTATATGAGACCATAATGTGTCGCAGGGGCATTTGCATGCCATGTTGTCATCCTATGGTCGAGAGCTAGAGAGGTTGCTCTTGAGACCTTTGAGGCCTACTATTTTAGCTTATAAAGTCCTCTTTCTAAAATTAACCATAAAACATAAAATATTGTAGAAAAAACCCCTTTGTCATCCTTTTTCACATGAGCTTAGCCTTTTTTGGTAGTTGAGGATTATTTTCTCCTTATAGACTCTTCTTTGTCCTAGAAACTCGGGAGTAGAAAATATCCTCCTCTACATTTTGGAGAACTCGGTGTGAACCTATTCTTTTCTTTATCTTTTTGTCAAAAATATTTCTTCTCTTGTTGGGAAGTGTATTGGATAGAGTATTTTGACACCCTTTTATGAGTTTCGCAACCCATTTCACTACCTCTAGGCATGTAGTAAGGAGTTACCAACATTTAGATATGGACTCTAGGAGATGATTTAGTCCTCCCCATTAGGGTCTAGAGTTTGAGAAGTTTTCTATAGGACTCATTGTCAAATTCTCCCCTCCCCATGCTAAAGTTTAAATGCATACCCCACCATCCTCTACTTCTAACTCTTCATCTTCCTTAGTCAAGGAAGCTTCTCTCAAGGTTCTTGCTAAGTAGTTTTATTCTTTGGAAGTAAGACTAGGAGAGTTCAAATATTTTTTGAACAAAGAAGACTCATAATCTCAATCTGCTCCTCTCCTCAACTATCTAAGGAAGTTTCTTATGAATGATTTTTGAGGCTTGGAGTTTCTTTGAGGGATTAAAAATATAGTGTAAACCCATGTCCCTTCATACACTTTCATCTTGGGTAATCCTAAATATTTTCAATCAAAAATCATTGGCCACCAGCTACATGTTTTGATTCTAGGATTTTTTATGTATATGGTTGACATGGGTCCTATTGTTACCTCTATTTCTACTAATAACACTAATACCATACCCCAGGAGATTCCTACTATCAAAGCGAACCATGTTCCTTTTAGATTTGGAACCTCTAGATTTGAAAAGTGGATCCCCACCTCTAGTGTTTAAACTTTTCAACATTTGTCATTAGATCCCTTCCTTACTGCTCTTGTACAAAACATGGGGAAGATGCAATCTCTATTGGAAAGCTTGGATAGTTATAGCTCTCAAACCATGTTTCAACTATATTATCATCTTATCCATTTATCTTTTTCTATTCTGAACACCCCTATTCCTCAAGGGGTGGAAATTCTCAAATTTAAAAAGTACAATGGTAGAGGAGATCCACATATCACGTCTCATCTTTCAATGCAATGTGTACCAATTTCTTTCACCATGATGCTTTGTTAGAAACCTATTTATGTAATCCCTCAAGAAAACTACTTTGGAATGGTATTTCTTGCTTCCAAATAATTTTATCTTTTCTTTTGATCAGTTCGTTACTCAGTTTTTATAATAGTTATAGGAAAACATCAAACTGAAGCTCGTATTTACTGATCTCGTCTGATGCAAGAAGGGGGCTCACAAAAAAGTAATTTTTTTTATTTCCCATTATCAGGATTTATTTTTTTAAATCTCTTATGCTTTGCCAAATTTTAATGTACATCATGTGTTCATCAGAAACATGTTGTCAGTATTGCGAGATAAATTCCTTTTAATTAAATATGCTTATTTTTTCTCGTATGTGTGTTGCATTGTGTGAGTATCAACAAATGATGTCTCATCATGAGGCTCCCTCCTCATCCTACCATTTGAATGGTTGGTTGACTATGTCTATCTCTGAAGAGTCAAAAAGGTATAAAGAAGTAGTGAACATGGTATCTATTCCTACTAATAAAAGTTTTGTAGGATGAAATAGAATTTTTACAAAAAAAAATTGAATCTTATACAAATCTCTTTCAAATATTGTTAAAATATGGTGTAATTTCTCTTCCAAAGATAAGACCACTAACCGAGCTCTGTCCTCAATGGTATGATGTGCATAAATTTTTCCAATATCATCAAGTATCAAGTCATGATACTGAATGTTATGTGCATCTCAAGCATGTTATTCAAGACCCATCGATAATGTTACCATCCAATTTTATGGTAAAAGGAAAAATTCAAACAAATCTATAATGAAGCCTAATAGCTAGCTGCAAATATACACAAATCCTTTCCCTTCATATTTTGTTAATTCGATCACAATTGCTTCTTCACCTATTGATTCCATTCCATCTAAGTATGTGAACATGGTTTCATTCACTCATGTTCCTCCTTTAGGGCATGTGGATAAAACACCTAATATAATGTTCACACCACATGACTTTCCATTAAATAAGGAGCCTTCTCCATTGTACATACCAACTTGAGTCAATGATATGTCATGATTGGTGTTATGGTTGACCCTATGATATGGGTCAATTTCAACATGAAGAAACCCTTTTGATAAATAATTTACAAAAGGAGAAATATGATGAGTCACAAGCCATTCTCTGTACTCATGATGGACTTTCTATTGCATCTATTGGTTCTTTCAATTTATCATTCCTTGTTGGTCTCTAGAGGTCTCATTTGTTATTATAACAAATTTTGACCTATTTAGGGTAAGGTTAGGAATTTTGTGGCTAGTCTCCATGAATTCAACCACCTCTGTAGTCCCAAAATGTTTGAATTTTTCTCATGATGGCATGGTGTACTATCTAGGACACTGGATACAATCCACTAGTGTAATGTGGGGCTTCTTGTTAGACCTTTTTTTATCCTACTCTAGTTGGACCCTTTTCACCTAGAGGGGAGTTACTTTACAAGGCCTACTTTTGGTATAAGCCTAGATATTTGGTCTCTAAAGGTGCCTTTTCATTGCCTTCTTAGGTTATTTCTCTAAAGGATTATATGCACATGCAATAATGTGTGTTTTCCCTTGTGCCTTATTCTTCAAAGGCTAAATACAAGAAAGATCTCACCCTTGGGAATTCTCTTTCTTCTTCATCTTCTTCTATGGCTTCACAACCCTTGGTGGTGTCCTCAGTTCCTCCTAATGTTCCTAGAAAATGAAAGAGGAAGATGCCCATGTTGTGGAGGTCTAAACCATAGGTGTTCCAACTTTTTGTCTTACCCAGAATACCTTGACCCACCCTATATGGCAAGGGGAAGCATTCACATGGGGTTTTTCTTGGTTCTCGACCTCTATGGCCTCCTATTCCACCACCTACCTCTAAGGTAAACAAGGGAAAGGGGATTTTCGTCAAGGTTCCTGTATCTATCTTTGTTCCTCCTCATGTCCCTCCTTAAGAGTCCACTCCTTTGCTAGAAACAACTATGGATAGTATCCCTTTGGTGGAATAGGACCCTCGAGAGCGTATTCTTCTACTAGCAATGGCTATGGAGACCACTCCCTTGGCCTTGGTGGAATAAGATCCCCCAGAGTCTTCTCATGCTCCACCTTTTGGTGCTTATAGTCATTACAACCATCTTGCACAAGAGTGAAAGTGTCACTAATGAGCCTTGGCTCAAGAATGTGAAACCTCATAGAGGAATGAGGGGGACCCTCCTATTCCTCCTGCTTATGTTCTTGTCTCTACTCTTGCTTCTATTTCTTCTTATGTCACCATTGCCTCTATATTGCTTCCAGCTTCGTCTAAGGATCTCGATGATCCTCACCCTAAGAGGGTGAAATTTTTCATCACTCCTTTTGTATATTTACCTATAATTACTTCTTTACTAGATCTTCTTCCTTTCCCTAATCCCATTGGCATGCCTCACACAAAGCTTGTGTCTACTATGGCTTATGCTCCTCCTCCTCCTCCTCCTCCTCCTCCTCCTCCTCCTCCTCCTTCTTCTTCTTCTTTTGCTTCTATTGCAAGGAATTCACATCCTTTACTTAAATGGAAATTAGAGATCAACATCATTCTATAAAATGGTCACAAAAATTTATAGTCACCTCCTTCATCCTATTCTACTTGGGCTTGTATTGTCCTCATGATGATTACATTGCCTCCTTCCCCAATTTTTTTCACTGCCCCTCTTCTTGAGGTCAAAAGTGACTCTTCAATTTTTCCTCCTCCAATTTATTCACAACACTTCACCTTGTATAAGTGCATGTTCAATTGATGGAGGATATTCCTACTCTTTCTTCTAGTTTTTCTTAATTTATGAAATTAGCCTCATAGGAACTTGTTGATGAGGACATTGAGGTGACATCCTCTTTGGCTTGTGTTGTAGGTGATTTGATATGCCACCCTTGATATCCCCCCTATAGGCTCATCTCCCCTCCCCATATGATGATCTAGATTGGGAGCAAGAGGACTTGCTGGAGGTGTCAGACTAGAGTAGTACCTCTTCTTTATCTTTATATTAGATTTGTCTATTTTTTTGTGTTCCCTCATATTTTTTTATTTATTTATGTTTGTTCTCTCACCTAAATGACCCCTAATACCCTTTTAGGTACTTGGATACATGAGAGAAAATCTATTGTCGAACTTCTATTTTTCTCATCATTCTACTATATGTCATGTACATTTTTCTTTCATGCCAAGAACAATGCAAAGCGTTGGAGAATTTAAGCCTCTTCTTGCATGTTGACATCATTTTTATTTTTCATTTTATCTTTATGTGCTCTTTTTTCTTATTCCAGTCGATTTCGGGGTAATGACATTTCTTACATATTATACTATATTTATCTTTATATATATATGATCAATTCTAACACTGAATAATTGGATCCCCCTATGCTCTTGATTTCTTCATTTCTACTCTTCTTGATGTTGTGGATTCTATGTGTTGTCCCTCCTACATGACAACATCTCATGAATACATCTCACTATGTATGTCATGCCACAACATCTCACTATCTTTTCTCTTATCCTTAGAATGACATGTGCTCCTTTGCATAGCACACCTCATTTTAAGGGGGGGCTATCATAGTTGCTTATACTTTTTTTTTTAAATAATTCTTAAAAGCATGTCTTGATGTCTTATGATATCATCATCTAGCTTGGGGACAACCTAAAAAAAAAATTATTTTTTGTCCTTTATATGGCTATCCTACAACAATATTTGCAGCAACTACATGCCTATTCACTTGTCATATGGACTATAGCCTTGCTATCTATTGTCACGTAAAACTACACCCTACTGAACATGAAGCTCAGTGTTCTAACGACACAATGGAAACAACCTCAAGGTGTGGGACCTTGCACAAATGAGGTTGAATCTCCAAAGAAGGATGACTTCCTCTTCTAAACAAAGTGCAAATGTGTTGGTCTAACCCAGCAAATGAAAATCCTATTGCTATTTTATTCTAATAGATTGAAGAGAAAAGAGACAGAAGGAGACATGAAATTTAAAATAATGTGATGAACCAAGGTATAATTTTTTTCTTCTTGCTTCAAAATTGCATATAATATATTAATGAAATAGCTAAAACATAGGCTCATACATGGAGGGAAATAGATTGTACTCAAACATGCAAGAGATTATAATGATAATAGTTAAACTTTATTAACATAAAGATTAGACACAATCTTTACAATGGTAGAATGCAAAAAATGTAGTGTTTGCAAGAGAAAAGCCTTAGAGAAGCCTCAGGAAGAACCCATAAAAAGAATACAAGTGTTGCTTTTATAGATCAAGCATAATCTAGATGAATACAACTCAAACCCTAACCTAGCTAGGGTTAGCAATCAAGGAGATTTGATCAAAGAAAGACTTGCTCATTAAATTCATGCCAAGAAGAGCCAAGAGAGAAAGAACCTTGCACATCATCCATATTTCCATAAATATTTTTGTGAAAATCATTCAAATCCCCCATGAAATAAGGATATGAGCATGGAGCTCATTAGGACTAAAGCAATAGTAATGAATGAGTATGGATGCCACAAATCCACTTATAGGAGTTGAAAAATGCACTTAATGGTGTCCTTGAAGCCCTAAAAATCAAATATGGGTGCTCAAAAAGTGATTAAAACATTAATGGCGTCATCCAAAAAACAAACCAAATCTATGAGAAGGTCAAGGCATCAGGCCTAAAAAGAAGCCTTTTCTTATGCATTAAATAGTCTATACCCCTAAAAAGAGAACATTGCTAGGAATTGCATGTCAGAATTACCTCATACCACATGCTCAAAAGAAAGGATAAGAAAAAGTTGAAACCCAAAAATTAGATGTAAGGGTGAAGCCTTACCCTCAAAATCCAAAAAGATTTTGGGGAAAGGGTAGTTGGAAGAAATTTTTACTTCCTAAAAGGGAAAAGAAAAAGGAAGATTGAAATCATATAAGAAACAAACTTTCAAAAATCAAGAAGAAGCCTTACCTCTTACTTAAAGAAGGTAAGAGGTAAGAGGGAAGCTCAAACCCCAAACCCTGAAATTAGAGGTAAGGGTCATGGCTTACCCCTGAAATTCAAAAAAATCACATTTAGTCAAATTTTTGAAAAAAGATTTTGGGGAAAAGGGAAGGAAGGAGATAGGATTAAGAGGAGAAGGAGTGGGAGGAATAAAGAAAAGAAACAAAGCAACATAAAAGGCATGTAGAAAAGAAAGAAAGAGACAACCCAAAAACCTGAAACCTCAATACTTAGCCAATTATAGTAACTTTCAAGGAGAATGCAAGATGGCCCATGTAGGATCTCTTAAATCTATTATCAATGATTGGCCATCTAAGGGTGGCATGAAATGTCAACATTTTTGGCAACTTTTGTAGGATGATTTCCTACTAATCATGGAATGCATGGACCTTATCAATCCATTGTACATAGATTTATGAAGGAGATATACAAAATTGGGCCTCCTAGGGGCAAAACAAAACATATATAGGCCTGCACTTGGAGAAAAATATGGAAACTCAGAACATGCATTCCCTTAAGAAGAATGTAGGGTGTGCAAAATCACTTCATGAAAAAAAAAAGATATTTAAAATATGTACATGAAACTCAAAACTCATCAGAAATAAGGTTTGAGATGAATCCCATTGAATGACATTGGAAGAACCTCACCATCCTACCTAGAAATATGGAATGCATTAGCCTCCTTACAGCTAGTAATGACATATGAACCACTCCAAACAACATCAAACTTGGAATGTCTCCTAGCTTTGGCTCTATCTACGTCCCATTTCAGTACTAGATCTCCCTCTTGGAACACTTTGTGAACTACTCTCTTGTCAAAGTTTCTTTTGAATTGTGATTGATGAATTTTTGTGAATTGCATAGATTTTTTCCTTGTCTCCTCTAGTTACAAAAGCTCAACCAACCTTATTTTCATAGAATCATTTTTTTTAATTCCAATTGATGTACCAACTAAAGAGAAGGAAACTCCAATGATTATGGTAACTTCACCTCCTTTCCATAAACTAATATGAAAGGAGAACTACCAATTTCTCTTTTAAGAGTAATTTCATCAGCCCAAAGGGCTATCTTTAACTTCTTATGCCAAACCCTTTGGTTGTCCTCAATGGTTCTCTTGATAATCCTATTGAGATTTTTATTTGAAGACTCGGCTAGGCCATTACCCTAAGGGTAATAATTAGATGAGGTATTCAAGTAAATTCCATGCATCATTTCCCAATCAAGGATTTGAGTACTATTGAAAGCCTTGGAATTATCTAAAATGATGGTAGAAGGAGTGCTAAATTTTGTAGCAATTCCATCAAGGAATTCCAAAACTGAAGCATCTATGGCATCCTTCAAGGAAACTGCCTCAATCCACCTAGTGAAGTAATTTGTGGCAATCAAAATCCATTTATGGCCAACACTTGATGGTGTATTTATCATGCCAATAAAATCCAAACCCCACTATGTAAATAGTTGATCAACTTGAATGGGATGAAGAGGGAGGGAAGCCAACTTCTGCTTTCCAAAAAATAAATCACACCTTTTTCAATTTCTTAACCATTTGTGAGCATCATTGAACAAGTTTGGCCAATAATAATTAGCCCTCATGATTTTTACAATAATAGTCCTTGCAGAAAAATTAACACCTAAAGAGCCATCATGGAATTCTTCCAACATTCTACTAACCTGATCTACCTTTATGCATCTTATTAGGAACCCATTAAAATACTTTCTAAAAAATATGCCATCCACTATGACATATGGAATCGACTATAATTGGAAATGTATTGTTTTGGTACTATCTATACCTGGAGGATATTTTCCTTCCTATAAAAAGGTAGTCATATCATGTACCTAGCTTCCTTGTATGTTTTCATCTGGTGTTTTTTGTTCCTATAGCACAAGGGAAACCTCTATAGGAGCCTCAAATGCTGACACGAGTTTCTCACACAATCCTTTTCCTCACACTAGCTTGGTGATTTTGATGTCAACATCATACTCAGTCACCTTGGTGATCCATCCAACCCTTTTTTCATTGATATCTCTGCTCAACAAGAACTCTTTAACACTAACATGGGGTACCATTAACTTTATCCTATTGTTAGACAACATGTTTCTAAACTTTTTCAATTCTCTAACAATAGAAAGAGCCTAGTTTTCAATATCGTTGTACTTGACCTCATAATCTTTAAGCCCTTCACTAAAGAAAGGAATGGGTTGCTCCAGATTTTCTTTATTTAGTTGGGTTAGAATAGCTAATATACTTGCTTCACCTCCAAAATTATAAAGAATGAAATCTTTTGTCATAATTAGGATTGAAAGGGGCAGGAGAATGAGAAATTTCTTGTTTTATAGCCCCAAAGATACCTTTACCTTCCTTGTTCCATTTGAATACAATGTTTTTCTTGAGCATAGAGGTAAGAGGATTTACCAAAGCAGGAAGATTTACAATGAACCTCCTCACAAAGTTAATTGTTCCCAAGAAACTTTGTAATCCCTTCTTGTGACTAGGAAGTTGGATGGCTAAGATAAATTTTACCCTTACAGGATCAATGACCAAGCCATCCTTTGAAACAATGTGTCCAAGGAGTTTTCCCTAATCAATGGTGAAGATGCATTTATTTGGTTTAGGGAAATAGCATATTCCCTACATTTCTAAAATAATTGTTTAAGGTGACCAAAATGTTCTTTTTCATGTTTTGAAAACACTATGATATCATCCAAGTAGACCAAAACAAACTATCTAAGCACACCTTCAAATGACATATCCATAGCTCTCTAAAATGTAGCACTTGCACTAGTTAGGAAAAAAGGAATTTTACAATAAGAATAGGTGCCCCAATTTGTAGTAGATGTTGTATCCAAGAAAGAAAACCTTTCTGACCCACTGACTCTTTGTAAAATCTGCTCCATGGAGGGAAGGGGATAATGATCCTTTAGGGATTCTTTTGTCTAACATGAACTAATTTTTCCACCCATGAGGAATGCTTGATGGGAAAAATGATTCTAGCCTCAATCAACTTGGCCAACTCTTTTCTCATCAAAGGCTCAATCTTAGGATTTATAGGCCTTCATTTTTGCCCTACAGGTTTGGCATCCAAGTCTAATTCAATGGTATGTTGGGTAATGCCTGGGTCAAAACTCTTTAGGTCTTCATAATTACAACTACATCATTGTATCTATTACAAATATCTATGAAAACATCGTGTTAAGAGGTAGAGCATACCATTCCTAAGTTCAAATACTTCCCTTCTAAGATCTTTATTGGCTTGAAGTCACCCTTCTTTGTAGCTAAGTTAATCCTTTTCTACTTTAATTGATCATCAGGGTTGAAAATACCTTCAAGGGTGATGAGACCACTTGGTAGTTTGTTACTACTTAGTTGCAAAATCTAATCACCATAATGATTTTGTAGCCTAGATTAATTTCTTTTAGAAAATTCTGCTTCATCTTGTAGAAAATTCACTATATGTTGGTCACTATAAAAGATCTAATAGTGGTCTTGATTATCTGGAACAACAAGCCTTATAAAAATCCTAATATGGTGATCTATTTTTCTTGCAATATGTGTGGGTACATCTAACTGAGCACCAACTGGTGCAAGCCTATCAACATGTTTATTTTGATTTCTTAGAGTTGTTTGGATCTTAAAACCCCTCAAATCCCTCAATAAAATTCCAAGCCCTATGCTTGTAGGATCTAAGCATATTGTTCTTGGTTGAACTTTGAGATCTGGCTTGATGGACAACCAACTCACTGTCACCAAAAACTTGTAACAATTTGGTGTTCCTTTTTTGTGGAAGTTGGAGACCTTGGATGAGTGCTTCATACTCATCCACATTGTTAGTGGAACTAAATTAAAGCCTAAAAGAGATAATATTTCTCTTATCTTGTAGATACTAACATTACACCAACACTAGCACCAACACCAACACCATTTCTATTTTTAGAGCCATTAAAAAACATTTTCCACAATCGACTTAAGTCTTCTTGAGTTCTTATGAGATTGGGTATAGTAGAATTCTCTTGATGAATGTGGTAGGTGTCCAAACCAGTCTCCTCCACTTCAACAATAGTTAATGAGTCAAATCATAAAGCATTTCCCCATTTATCCAACAAACAATCAGGTACCTCTTCTATAGGACTTGCATGCTCATGAACAAAACAATCCTCCTTTTGATCATGTAATGTACAATTCATGTTTGTTGAACTGGGAGTGTAAGGCTCTAGATGTTCCTTTTCTATGGGCTCAAATCTGATGGTAGCCTTAATACCATATCTAGTTCTAAATAGTGTGTGAGACCAATCAACATATAAGTACCCACCTATCTTAGCAGTGAAATCTCTAGATAAGAAAATGGAAAAATGAGTAGGGAGGCCTATGACTAAAATGTATTGTAACACATCACAGCTAAGGAATGCATGCAAGGAAAATTTTAAATTCCTAATTACTCCCACAGTATTGAAAATGGTGCTATCCAATTGTAAAAAAATTCTAGCCATTGGTTCATACTTGATACCAAGCATATCTGAAATTTGCTTAGGCATAACAGAACTACTTGCATCGAAATGTATCATACAATTATGCACTATATGATTTCCAATAATTAGAGAAAGATAGAAGGGAGGTGGCTTATTGGTTTTTCTAGAATTCCCTCCTTCTTTGGGTTGCACCAAGCTACTTGATGGAGTAGTCTACTCTTTTTCTTGTACATCACCCAATTGTTTATGCTCTTTCAAAGCTTACTACAGTAAATCCCTTTGTGATGGAATGGATAGAGCCTCCCACATAGTAACATTCAAATTGGATTTCTTCATTTGCTCCACTATGTTGAAAGAAAAATGACTAGCTTTAGAGGGAACCTTTGGAGCAACAAAGTCTAATCTTGTTGCTTGGGCTATCTTAGGATACTCCACCACTTGTTTAGGCCTACAAATAGGCTAATCTAATTGTGGAACATCTATTGTTCTACTTGTTGGTCCAACATCTACACTTGGTTGATTTTGTTGAGAAACTAATACTTTCCCAACCATGGAAGATGTACCTATGATTATAGTCATAGTATGAACTAAATACACCAGATCCATACAAATTTAAGCAATATTTAACTAAGCTACAATACCAATGAAATTTTTTAAAACCATTAACCAAGAAGACATTTAAATAAAACAATAAATAAATCTGTAAATAAAACCTAGCTAAATGCTTCAAATCCTATTCCATTGGGGGGTTGTTGTCATATTAATATGGAATGATGACCCTTTCCCAATTTCTTTGATAAAATAAGCTTTCAAATGGATTCTATTGATAAAAGATTGATGAAAATGGATGATTTGAACCATAGTGGATGAAAAATCTTCAAAATAATGCTAATGGATGGAAGTGTGGATGAATTTCAACAACATAACTTTGCTCAAATGATTTCAGATCCATTTATCTCCAAAATGTGTGGTATTTATAGGATAAAATGGTGAATCAAGGGCTAAAATTGATTTGATCAATCAAGGGTTGAGATGCAATTAGAGGTGAAGACATGGATCAAGGATTCTCATCAATGGATGAGAATGCAAGATCACATGGATCAAAGCGTTAATCAATTGCTCACAATAATCAAAGGAAGCACACTTCCTAAAACTTAGAAATTTTGTTACAAAGTCTGTTAGGAAAGAATATTCCATTTTTGAAGCTCAAATGGGAGAATATTCCCATGCAAGTGGATGGGTGAGGGAAAATTAGTAATTATTTAGTTAAAACAAAGTTTTAATTATGAAAATTTGAAGAATTTACAGTTATCATTAAATAATTTATTTATTTAATGAAAAGGAGTTAAGTGGAATTTAATTAAATAATTTAGATTATTCAATTAAATGAGAGGACATAAGGGGGTTTAATTTAAATCATTTTCATTATCCAATGAAACAAGATGAAATGTTAATGTGAAATGGAGTGAATTAACCTAATAAAATTAATTAGATTAATAGATGAGAATGGTGCAATTAATAAAATAACTAAGGTTATTTTATTATATAGTCAAAAAGAAGATGAATTTAGGAGGAAACGATGTTAGTAATCAGATTCAAGTGTGTAATATCATTCATGACAATTTTGCATGTCTACATTTTTCCCCTCTTTGAAGTGACGTACATGTTAAACATCATTTTAGGGACTAATGCTTTTCAGATTAATACTGCTACTCAAATCAATAATTTAAAAAATCATGCTTTTTTGGATGCCCCACTATTGCCCCAATGGAAGGAATTCAGTCGGTACCCTACCCAATCAAGAGATCAAGTGAAAATTTAAACTTTTGAGTCGATATCGTGACAAAGATTTAACATAGGTTCAACTCAAAGAAGACGAAAGATACTTCTTTAGAAAGATCAAATATTTGATGTAAACAAATTTTATGATGTATATACAATCATCTATCATGGGTGACCTCGTGTATATTTTGATATATCACATAGATTTGATTCCTAGATAGAACTATTAGCAAAGATAGAAGTAGAAGAATGAGATGCCCATTGATTAACCATTATTTTGAGATTACTTCAGAAGTCCAACAATTCTTTGATCTTCTTCAAGAATTTATTAGATATGGTGATGAGATTGGTGATATGTTCATTTCAAGGATTGGGATACTTCATCATTCCTTATTTTTGATATAACACATAGACACAATACATCAAGGTATTGATAACCAAGATGGCGTTGTATCTAGTGATGGAATTTGACTCTATAAACAGATAGGATAATCCTTTCTCACACCTTGACATATTGAAACCTCGCTATAATTTTAGAACATTTTGTACCAAATCATACACAATATTCAACAATCTATTCAAAACAACCTCCCTACACACAACTAAGCAAGTATATTTGCCAAAATTATTTTACAAGAATATCCCACAAGCACAAAAAATGAAAGATAATGCTCGATGCCCCATTCATTTCTCTCTAAATTGTTTTGATAGGAATCATTGAGAGGTCCTCAAAATGGGTCAATAAGATAAATCATAAGACAAGATCAAAATGAACAAATAGTCAATTTTATTTATATCTCCTACCAAAAGGTGTGTTTTTTTAGGATAAGTATCCAAAGTGATTTCCAAAGATGATGCCCATTGTAGGAAAGATGTATCCTAAGACATGTTAGTGGATGTTGATAGGTTGATAGGTTGTTTGGAAGGCCATTGATATAAAGTTTGATTGACATGTTTGATAATGATCAAGAGTTTGATGTTTTCGTTGCTTTTTAAAGGTTATAATTTTGTTGATTGTTGTACTTGTTTTCTATTTGTGTTACCAAAGGGTGAGTGTGACAATTGATTTATTATGTATAGAATTTTATTGTGAGTGAAAATGAAATGGGATGGGTGGTTTTAGACTTTTTGGAGTATTTCAATGTTTTTGGTGTTTTGCAATGTTTTGAAGCTATTTTTTATCTTTTCGTATGTTTATGTGAATGTTTATGTTTTCAAGTTATGTGAGGTTGTTTAGGGTTTTCTAAATTTTCCAATATTTTTGATTTTTCAAATGTTTTCCAAGTTTTATGAGTTTTTGACCAAGACCTTAAAGGGACTAACCTACAGCCTCAAGGATTTATCAAATATTATTATTTCCTATGTTATACACACAAAGGCCACATATTTTGACTGAATCTAACAAGTAACTATTTATTGATGAAATATGAACACCTAATGGATTGTTAGTTTATTATGATGGACTCCTAAAGGATTGACCTAGGGTATCTCAGGGGCATATTGATGATGGCCTTGCCTATGTTCAAGCTTAGAGACTCGTAGTTCAACAAGGTACTATTTTTAATTTTTTGATGTTTTGGCATGTTTAGGGATTTTGATATGTTTTGGTTTTTGACATTACAACTTTTCAAATTTTTTTGGATTTTGGATTATACAAGATTTTGATTTTTTTGGATTTTTGATGAGGTTTTCAAATATTTTAGGATTTTAGAGAGATTTTGGAAGTGTTTTTGGATTTTGATGATTTTCAAATGTTTTGGGATTTTTAATGAGATTTTGAGATAAATGATACCTATATCACGATGCCAATATCACGTTGTGAGATATAAGACATTGGATCAAGAGTTATTTTGAAAATAACAATGCAATAACTTGCCCCTAGTTTCTAGTAATGTTTCATAGTTCAATGGATAAACAAAGATAGGCAATGTTTATAAAAAGAGTTCAACAAAGTTTTATCATGCTAGATATGGGCTACAAGACTTCTTGAGAAAAAATGATAAAGATACCATCAAAAGCTTGCAATGAGTAGAGTTGAAGTATACATCGAATCTTTGTCAAGATCAAGATAAACTGGAATATCTAAATAAAGATATACTTGGATGGATGGAGGGAACAGTGGGTTTATCATGACAAGGATGAGATACTTATGTTTGAAAAGGATCATATAGATGCTCAATTCTACTCATGACACTTGTTTTCTAGGTTTTCATCATAGTACATGCCCAAATCACCACCGTAGTGGTTTTCACTAGAGGATGATTTTTTATTTTTTTTATTTTTTTTATTTTTTTGAATATTTTACCCTCATGTTGAACCACCTAGTGGTACTAATGTAGAGGCCACTATCATAACATGCAAACGATGTATTGGTTAAAGAAGCTACTTTACTGAGATACGAGCACTTGAATGCAACTTTTGATAACTCTGATATACCTTGTCAGTATCGAAATTAACCTTGTCTATGTACGAACATCATGATAGAGTTCCTTCAGAATCCTTATGATGAAGAGTAGTTCCCAACACACATTCAATATGAGAATTAGATATCATGAATGAAGTGTATGGTGTCATGCATGAAGGAATATGAGATGGTTCGATTGATGGTTTGGAACATTTGACTCTCCAAACTTGGGAAGATGAGGAATGATGGGTGGGAATGAAGGTTTTTGTGGAATTAGGACCAACCACTAGATATAATTTTTTCCTCACTTGAGAAGCTTGCTTTTGTATTTTAGGATGCTTTTGATGGATACGTCTCCCTTTTCATTTTCTCCCATAGTTTCTTTGAATGATGGAGTATGATTGGGATGATTTTATTTTGTATTCTTTGGTATCCATTTGTATTTACTTTGTCCTTTTTTACCTTACTGCTTCATTTTCCTTGATGATCTTCTCCTTGCAATGATAGGAATCTTTCTTTTTACATTGGTCCCAATTTTCATATGAGATGATGGGTGTATGAAAATTCATGGTACAACTAATTGTAGTATTGATAGTATTTTCATCATAAGGACCCTTCATGCCCCATATGTTGATGTTTGCATTATACAAGATTTCCCTCAACATTGTGAAGGTATTAGCAATACCTAATCATTTTCCTTGATAATGTATCCTATGATCCATAGCCACTGAATATGACTTGTCATGAACACATAGGAATATGGACTATTTGTTTTGATTCTATGACATTGTTATCTATTGATACTGCTTCAAAGATGTTGGTGTTGATTCAAAATATGTTGATGATGTACAATCATTGTAAGGATCAAGAATCTCGACTACTGCTTGCTCTTGTGTAGGAATATCAAGAGATGGAGACTCTTGTTTTGGATGAAGAAAATCTATATGTCCATCAGAAAGAAACATCTCAGGGTTGATATGGGGGATATCTTTGGAGTTTAAAATAGTTTGGGAGATGTCTCTCAGATCTTGATGAAACTCTGGGGATAGGGGTTCTTGATCCCAACTTGATTTGGAGCAACTTTTGTTACCCTAAAGAGCCTCCTCTCGACATGATCCTTGGGTGGATGATACATCACCAGTAAAAGAATATTTGTAACATTTTGTAGGTATGGGTGCAATAAGGGATACTTCTTTCTCCTTTGGGACTTCTTCAATTTTCCCAAATATTGATTCATAGGTGGGATAGATATCGTAATCTAATACTTACTTGATGCCATTACGATATGGAATATTGCTAGAAACTATTGATTGGTTTTGACTTTGTTTTAAAATAGTATCTTGATAAGTGTCTAATTCCTCATGTTGCAATGAATGAATAACATGTTCATGTGTCCCACCATGGTATCATGGGTATGCTTTAGGTTATTTGAGGTTGATGCCTCTCTCAAATATTTTTCTTTGTATGATCAAGCATAATTTTTGTGTAAAATTTTAGATTATCATTCCCAAGTTTTTTATCAACATCAATATCTCCTTGTTCAATAAGATCTTGGATTAGATGCTTGATTCTAAAATAGTTTTGTGTATTATGACCTTTGTATCAATGAAATTCAAAAAATGATCTTCTATATAGCTAGGAGGTTTGACTTGTGGCTCTTGATAGTGTGAGAAATCTAGGAGTGTGATAAGTTTAGAATTTATCAACTTCTTCAAAAAATCTTCCATAGGTTCCCCTAAGGGAGTGAATTATCGCTTAGGAGAATTGTTTGTTCTTTTGGTCCACATTGAGTGTTTGTTGCATTGATCATTGGTTGATTATTTGGTAGTTGTTTGTTTGTTTATTATGTGTTCATGGGTTGGGTGGTTTCTTGTCTAGGATCACTAAGGACTACCTTTACATCAATGACACCATCACTAGTTATTTTTTTGTCCTTAGCCCATACATGGGGTTTGTCATAAGAACTAGTAAATCATCAGTTGTCCTTGTAATCTTGTGTGTTCCCTTGTGCAATAAGGGCTCTCTCGATGTTAAGGCCCCTAGGGATAATCTCTTCATATGTTGTGACACATTACATTTTTAATTGAAAAGATAGGTTTGTGTCCACATTGGAAATGATGATTCCTATCTACTTCTCCTTAGGAATAGTCCATTTTCTCTTGCTAGCTCTTGGACTCCACCATTGAAGGAAGTTTGTGAAGGATTCATCCTTGTTTTGTTTAAGGGTGTATAGCTCCTCCAAGTTCACATCCATGTCTAGGTTATAGGAGAAATTATTTATAAACCTATCTATTGTCTCTTGAAATGTTTGAATTCTCAGAGGCAACCGTGAGAAGGTCAATCAATCACTAGGTCTTCCAAACTATGTGAAAAAAGGTCCATTAGATAAAAATAATCATAAGAAACTTCCCAACACATTATGTGAAACTCTTTGATATGATCCACTAAATTTCCTTTCCCTCTATATTTGTCAAATTTTGGAACCTCAAATCCGAGTGGGAAAGATATCATTGAGATATTCCTATCAAATGGGTATGGACACAAGTTCTGTTGTGCATTTAATTTATTCATTATTCCCATTTTTTGTCTTGGGTTTGTTGTGTGAGCATCTTAATTTATGATGCCAAATCCTCTTGAGAATTTGGTGGGGGAGAATATGTATTATATAAAGGGATAACAGATGAGTTGTAGGTGGTATTTTGATATGTGGGGGTGTTATATGGTGTGTAGGGTTTATTTTTATATTGTGTAGGTGATGGTGATAGTGGCGGAGGTGTGCACGCTCCTTGCAAAGTTGGGTTCAAGACATTTTATTTCATGTTAGCGTATTGTTGGGGGTTATATACAAGCCTTGTTGTTGTTACACAAGCACTATTGCTGTTCTTGTAATACTTTTTTTTGGGCTTGTGCAAGCAACACGTGTTGTTGGGCTTGTTGTTTTTGTTGTGAATCAATACCTATTGTTGAGCTTTTTTGTGCATGTAGGGTTTGAGCTTGAGCTTCTTGTTGTTGTAATGCTTGTTTCAAAGCTTGTTGTTGGGGTTGTTTTTGTTGTTGTTGGAATATGGTGTTGTACACTATTGCATAAAATAATTTATTATATATTTGTAATTAAATAATTATTTAGTTGTGATACACCTTGGTGGTGTAGTTAATCACAATAGGTAATTATTTGGGGACCACTTGATGTTGTATTGTAACATTGTATTATTATTTAATGTGTGGGAGACATGTGATAAAAATTTAATAATTGGAATCTATTAATAAAGTGATTTCTTAGTATCCAATATTAAATATGGGGTTAGTGGTTTTGTATTCACATGGCTTTATGGTATGTAGTTTCACCTTACCACTAGTTGTACTTTGTGTGAGCTTGTGTCTATAAAAGAAAACACATATGTGTGATTTAGGTTGGCTGAGTGGTTTGGATAACATTATTAAATCTTCTTGAGGAGGTCATTTTTGAATCATGGCATGGGATGTGTGGATTCATGCTTGGACACATGGGAATGCATTGGAGGGCTTGATGCTTTAGAGGTATTCTTTATAACTCTTGTATTGATTTATTGTTGAATAATATGATGGAGTATGGATGCTTTTGAAGGCTAGGTTTTTCCCTCTTAATGGTTTTCCCAAGGTATGCATTGTGTTATTTTGTGGCTTGTACATTTAATCTAGCATTGTGGTTACTTGTATGCATGTTTATCTCTCATGGGTTATGTAGGAAGTGGAATAAGATTTTGGGTTGAATGCAATAATTTCTTAACAAGTGGTATTAGAGCTTTCATGGTTGAAGAATTTTTGTTATAACCCTAGTTTGAGAGTTTTTGAAAATTTGAAGCCATGGACATGCATGTAGGATTTGAGGTATTACAAGATATGGAACACATGTTGTAGGTGTTTGTATGCAGATTTGGGCTTTTAGGTTGTCAAGATTTGTTGGGTTTATTGCAGATTTGAAGTTTTCCAAATTTAGGTGAAAGAGGGTTTCTTGGTTTGAGTTTACATATGAGGATTTTGTAGGGGAAATTTCATAGATAACCTCTTGAAGAAAAATGGACATCATGGTTGGATTCAGCTTGGCCAAGAGACAAAGATTGATATAAAATTTGACCTATTTTGAAAAAGTTGAAAAAAAGAAAAAAAAAAGTGTTTAGATGGGGGGGTCCGTAGAGCTTGTAGCACCCCATGGTACATATTCCTATCAAGTTGTCGGCCCACTTGCTTGATTACTGCCTGTTTACTTTTTCTCTAAGACTTTAGTACATTGAAAATTAAAATGTCATTCATTTGACATGTATTAAGTCTTAAATCATGAAATATCAAAACATTTAAAAATAAATCTTTAATTGCCTCCTTTTAAAGTTATTACCACCTTTTTAAAATTAAATTGCTTTGAATATGGAATCGGGTCCATACAAGAGGATTTTGAATTTTTTGAAAAATCAAAATTAAATCCATATTTTTGTAGTCGTTGGAAAGCTAGTTCCAAGAACTATGTAGTGGTATAGGCTTGGTTCCCTGATTTCTCTATTTTGACATGTTTTTGGGGCCTAGAAGTCAGATGTTCTTGTATTCATGATTTTGGTCATAACTTTTACATACATAATCATATTTTTTATTTCAAAGAGGCATTGGAGAGAATTTGTAGTGTACTACATAGTGATTCAGATTGTTTCACTTTGCAAATCAGTATGAGCTTGATACTTATTTGATCACTTGTAGGTGCTTGAGATTCAAGGTGTGATTGTGTGAGCATTTGGACGAGTCAAGAGGAAAAACCTTGAGGAGTACATGTTTTAATATGTTATTTATGATGCTATAGATAATTATCAAATTGGTGCTTCCTAGTAAAGGTTTACATGTGTTTTTTAGAGTTGGGAATTTGATGGTGACAAGTAAACAAGTTGTCTTCAGTTTTGAGGACATGGTTGGACATGGTTTGAGACTTGGAGTCTTGTATGGGTGATAGTTGAGTGCAGGTACAGTGATGGATATGGTTATGGTGTCATGGGTATGCAGGTACATTTTATGCTTTGACATGACATAATCATGTATGTGGTTGTTTGGTGGTGATATGGTTTGATGTTAGGAGATTGGTCTTATCTTCTTGATGCTTATTTAGTTCCTTGACTATGATTATTCATTTGTGGACATGGTTGGAAAATAAAATTTATGGTTGATTTGGTGCTTGAGTCTCGATGTCTATAGGATTATCTTCTTTGATATCTCAGTTTTGTAGTTACTAATGTGATGATGAGTTTTCATGTTTCAATGGTTTGGATCTATGAGTTATGTAGCTTGTAGGTGTGCACATCCTATTGGGTTGAAATGGGATGACTCATATGTTGGCCATCTATATCCACTAGGTTTGATTCATTGTTGTTGCAAATTTCATTAGTTGGCCTTATCTTTGGTCATTTGTGCATTAGTATGATATTTTGGGATTGAGAGGATGGATGATTTGGGTACTTGATTAGTCAATTCTTGGGACTTGTAGCATGTGGTTTGATCACAATGTCATGATATATAACTTGTTGCATTTATTGGTTATACACTTTTAGTGGGAGATTTTGATAGTGATGATTTGGCAGTGTTGGATTGGTTTTTGATGTTTTGATGGTGGTTGTATGTATCTTCTTAGCTTGGAGATCTTGGTTTACTTGTATCTCACTAACATTGTGGTTGAGTGAGTGTAGACCTGGATGATCTTCATGAAGGAGATGGTAGGCATGATTCCATGTGTAGCTCACTATCATAGTTCAGTGGGAGTTATTGGAAGTGGCATGGATGCATCATTGGTATGGTTATCTTCATGTGATTGGAGATATGGTTTCTTGGTTTAGAGTGAGTTTTTTATGATGTCATTGTACACTCTTGATTCAAGATTAGAGTTTGGCATATTACATGTTCTCTTGATATCATGATGTATGTTATCGTGCATGTGATCTCCTAGGAGAAAATGGTTAGATCATGTTGTCATGATAGGCTCATGATTCTATAGTTGGAGCTTTGACATTGATTATGTGTGATTCTATTTGTATTGAGTACATTGATCATTTGCTTGATTACTTCTTGATGGTGCTATGTTACATTTGGAGTTTTGCATGTATTGATCAGTTATAGGTTCTCATGGATACTTAGAGATGTAGGCGATGGTTGGAGTTCTCTATTGATTATAGAAATTTTCTTGAGATGATTACTCTTTGGAGGTGTTGCCCGATTTTCACCTACGAGCTCATTAGGTAGGAAAAATTGTGTTCCAAGTGTTCATAAAGGCCAAATGGGGAATTTGCATCAAGGGTTAGATCATGCACTTGAGGATATTTCACAAGGAGGTCTGTTGGAAGGCATGCCTTAGTCAGATTTGGCATAAAAATCATTAGAGATGAAAGTTGACAAGACCCCCTATTGTCTTTCCAACTAGCAGTGCTTTCTACTTGGTTTAATACACCCGTCGCCATGACATTCGGGTCGCCATGAGTCTTCATGTATCTCTCCGCTTGGAAGGAGGTCATGCCGACAATTTTTCACAAGGGTGGCATCAGGGGGAATGATTTCAGTCGAGGTAATGTCTCTCCGACTGCGTAAAGTATCACCAAAGGTTTTTCCTTCGGCTTAATGTCTCACTGACACATGGGAATCTCCCCGAAGTGGTCTCAACTCACCAAAGGATTGTCATCTTGGGGAGATGTATCGACGACCATTGAGGGTCTTGGCGAAGTAGCTATCGTCGAGGGGAGGTCTTTCCAACTCGGTAAGGTCTCACCGAAGCAGGATGCCTTCGATGTATGTGGGGGCTTTGCTATAAAGTATGACCGACGGGGTGAGGTCTCGCCGAAGAAAAGTGGCATTGGCGAAGGAGAGTTCGGCGTAAGGTCTCTCCAAAGGCCAAATGTCTCGCTGAAGGGAGGTTCTATCGACAAGATGTCTCGCAGATGGTTGTTAGTCACGGCAACATGTTTTGTGCCTTCGATGTAATGTAAAGAGCTCAACATGATATCTCAGCAAATGAGGGTAGTCTCGCCGAGAGATATTGCCTTTGGCATGAGGTTTGGCCAAATGACGAAGGTCCTACTGATAGAGGGGTGCCTTTGGTATAATATTTTGAGTTTGGGGAGAAGTCTCCCCGACCCGACAATCTCACCAACCATTGTGCATAGGATGGTAGGCTCTCGCCGAAACAAGATGGCTTCGGCAAGATGTCTCGCCGACCTGATAAGGTCTTACCGAAATGAAGTGATCTTGAAGAAGGAAAGGAGCCCACCTTGAGGTCTTTTCGAATGCTACTGCGAGGTCTAATCGCATCGGGGAGACACAGTAGGTGTCTCACCGACATGTGATTCAATATGAGTGACCCTTGACCATCTAGTGATCCCATGTAACATATGTTCAGCTAATCAAAGGAGGCTATAGGAGAGCCATGGCAGTTTTACCCCTATGAATAAAATTAGTGGAAATTAAGGAACGTGGATCTGCTCTAAGAATAAAGTGATGAATCAGTTTGATATTCAAGAGGTTTCGTCAGTAAATAGAAGGGTGGAGACCGCAGGGACAACTAGGATGTCAATTGGCGAGGGTCGATAGACATTAATGATATTACCTCAGGGCATTCAAGCCAGTTTGGCAAGGATGTTTGAGGGTGGACACGAAGGCCATGAAGTTAATACTGTGATTGCAAAAGATCTGAAATCTTCTCCTAAGGGCGATCTTTTCACATCGACATAGACAACAGGGATACACTTGAATACAGAATTAACTTCATCCGAAATGATCTAAGGGCAGATCTTTCTAAAGACTGATATTTTTGTAAGCCCTAGGTGGCCGACATATTTTTGTATATAAGGCATGTTTGCCTCTTTGTAAAGGGGTTCAGATTATGCATTCTCAAGAGTTAGTGATTTTTAACAATCCTTTCTCAACTGATGTATGCTTTGTAACTCAATTCGATTCTGAAATATAAAACACAGAGTTTACTTTGAAAGCTAGTGTTAGTGTTCAAACTACTCTCATTTCTGTATTTTTTAGACTATGCAAGTTTTCAACTGTGCTTTTCTAAGTCTGCATTCATACCTTAAAGCTGTGAAATTCAACCTTCCTTCTTAAAATATGTATGTAGATCAAGCCTTTTAAGAATGATGCATAAGTTCAAAAGGGTTATGTTGAGTAAATGAAATAGCTTCCATTATTTTTCTAGTGTATGTTCATCTTGTTTTTATTTCATGATTTCTTATCAGTTCGGTGTATCACCATAGTATTTAGTTTTATTTTATGCACTCTTTCTCCCCTTTTCTTTACAAAAATCAGTAGTTTAGGTGACACCAAAGGAAGTCGGCCTTCTCTGGAAGTTGATCTCTGTCTATAAGTGACCCACAGCTTTGGAGGTCTTCTCATGTTACACTGAGGTGTTGAATATCAGACTCAACAAGGGTGCAACTTCAGGTGATAATAGTTTCTGGAACGCCCGGTGGGACAAGTACCACATTATATTGTTGGTTTGGTATGCAACCAACAAGTTCAGACTTTACAGAAGTCATTCTTGCATACTTGGTGACTCCATAAAGAGGAAGAGCTTCAGAATCATCGCTTTTATAGTTTATGAGAAAAGTGCAGACAAGGAGCAACTTAATTCCTTCTGAATATTTGCATCTATCACCACCTAGAAGACAAGGTAGGGTAACAGAGAGGTCAGGGACAACATTTATCTATTCTAGAAGAACCAAATCTACTCCTCCATCTATGAGATTCCAGACTATTGTCCTAATTTTTATTTCACCAGGGGTGCAGGAAAATCCACCTCTAATAGCTGCTCCCAGAAATTATCCTTTTGTGCCATTTAATGGAGGAAGTCCATTAAATTTGACACAACATAATGATATTCCAATGGCAGCTTTGAAAAGCTTGCCAACTTTCACAGGAGAAGACCAGACTACCCCGATTGAACATATACGAGATGTGGCTTCCTTATGTGGTGTGCATTACATTACACAAGAAGATGTAGATGTAAGACTTCTTGCAGCATCATTCAAGGGAAGAGCATTACAATGGTTTAGGAGCCTTAGAGTAGGCTCAGTTGCCACTTGGGATGAGTTCGGTGACAAATTACACAGGCAGTTTCAGGATAGGTTTGACAATTTTTCTTTGTTGGAGCAATTAACTACGCTTAAGAGGGCCCCTAAGGAACAAATGAATGATTTCAATTTCAGATTTCAAAGAACCTGGGATAGGATTCCTACAACAGTGAGACCACCTCCAGAATATGCATTTTTGTATTTTTTGAAGGCTCTTAACAACGATATAGTCGTTATAATACAATCAACGGGGGGTGTTTCTCTACCAGATGCATTTAAAGTAGCAATTAGAGCTGAAAACATCCTAATACAAGCTGGTAAACTTGTTCCTAGGCCACCGATGCCTATATTCCCAAATATTCATTTGAATATCCCTTTGCAAATACCACATTTTTCACCTTTGCCACTTGTTTCAACGGTATCAGCTACTTCAACACAAGAAGCTGATGTTTCTAGATCTCCAGATGAGTTACAAGAGATCAAAAGTTTATTACAAACTTTTGGTAATAAACTTGTAAACTTGGAAAATCAGCAATCATATAATAGGCCTTATCAACAGCAAAATTTTGGTCAACAATAGCAGTATCAAGGTAATAGACAAGCTTACCAAAGCAATTACCAGGGCCCAAGACAAGGTATAAATACTAGACCTTTTCAGGCTTATGCTACAGCACTTGTTAGCGCAGTTAAGGATCTTGTCCCTATTCAAAACAATTTAGCAGCAGATTATGAGTGGTGTTACCCTTGCAACCAATCTCATAATCAAGCCACTTGCTCAAATGGACTCATTAATCAGGCACTTATGGTACAAAATGTCTCAAATTCACAACAGAATGAATTCAATGATGCATCTCCACAACACCAAGATCAGTCTACCAATGAAACTACTCTTCTTAACTGGAAAGGTGAAGAATTATGTGGATTGAATGTAGATGATTCTTCAGTTGCAGCTAACACAAGGGCGAAGAAAAGAGATTTTGAGCTTGATTAAATAGTTGATAAAGGAAAATCATCAGCTGCAGCACCATCTACATCCCAAGTGGCTTGTGAATTGTAGAGTGTTGGTGTAATTAATTAATTAATTATTACACTAGCATAAGTTAATTTAGGTCATAAATCATTTAGTTTTAGGTTGCAATCATTTAATAAATGGGATAATATTCTCTTCCTTGTTTGGTGGGATAAGATTCCTTCTAGAAGATGAGTTGTCCTTCTAGAACTTATCTCAATATTTAATAATCATCTAGCTAGGGTTCACATGTTGTCACATGTTAGATCAAGACACATGGCAACATCTCATACATCTTAAGTTTTCTTTATTGCCTATATATTCAGGCATCTTGTATATTTGTAATCATGTCATGTCATATTCAATTTGGCATCCTTGCATCTTAATCATAGCATGATATTTCTGCCATTTCTCTCTTGTGAAAGTTTTTGTCTTGTAGGTGATTCTGGGGGGTTTGAGGAGTTCACCTAAACTCCTACATGGTATCAGAGTTTCAGTGCTGCAGACTTCTTCTCAAATATGAGAGATCATTTTTTGCATGAAAATCTTGTTGGATGCAAGCAGCTTTTTTCAAGCCATTTTTCTTTTTTGCTTCAGAAATCTAGCTTCCACTCAGTTTCAAGAAAAATGATTTCTGGGTTTTGTAGCCAGGGTCGAAATCTGAACTGGGTATCTTTTAGATTTTTTATATCTTGTACAGAGCTAAAGAAAATCATTGAACAAAAAATTGGCGTGCATCATTTTTCTTCAACTGAAGGTTTTTAAAAAAATTATTTTTTCATTTTTTGCTTGTTAGATCAAAAAAATATTTCTGGGTTTTGTTCTTAGCTTCAAAATATTTTTCGTTTTCTATTTTTGTCCACTCATTGTGAACGGATTTCGCAAAAATAAAATCACAAGAATTTTTTTTGGCTAGAAAACCCATTTCATGCAGGCTTAATTCAGTTTTTTTTGAAAAAATCATAAATTTTAGCTATGGTATTGAAAATTGACAATCAAAATATCGTTGGAAAGATAATTTTGTCTACTTTCCAGTGGTGGCATCCATTCTGTGAAATTTTGCTCACAAAAAACTCTACAGTCAGCTGAAGTTAATCCTCCACTTTGGACTCAACGGCCAATATCTTTGTATCAGATTGTCAAAATCTAGAAATTCTAGCGGCATTATGGAGATATTTCTTCATCAATCCAGATCCCTTGATCAGTTTCAGCTCCAGGTACTTTTGCATTAATTTTTTCAGTTTTGTGCATTTGTTCAATAATCTGGACATCATGAAGCTTGGAAAAATATTTTTTAATCTAGGTAGCATCGCTTCAGTTGCATATCATCTTTGGAAGTCTTCTATTTGTTGTTGAAGGTCAGTGTCTTTATATTTTTGTGGAGAAATTTTCATTATGGGGCTTGCATATACTCATTTGGTTATGTTGCACATGGGTAACTATCAATAATGGCGAGATGGGATCAGCCACCATCTCCAATCACTTGATCTATTGTCTCATCTGTATGGTATAGTTCCTCATCTGAGTGAAGGTATTCATGAATTTGCTTGGAGTTGCAGCAGGTACACTATTTTGGAGATCATTTTTATGCAAGTTAATTTTGATGTTTTGAGATCTATTGATCATTGTGATTGTCCTCACATCTTTTGGACTCAAATTTAGGAGATCTATGGAGATTCAAATACTCCACCATTCTCCGATGGTCATGTTTCAGATCAAGTTCCCTATGATGATATTGTTGTGCAGGAAGTTGATGGCCTTGATCTTTTCGAAGAGGTTGACAAGGTTTCTTTCGGTGCTTCTTCTTCATCAGAGATAGTTGGTATCCCTTCACAATTAGTGATTCCTTGTCTAGAATCATTGATTGAGGCTTCCATCATCATCATCATTCATCAGGACACATTCAGTTTTCCAGACTTGCAATCATAGGATGGTTTTTTTTCAGGTATCACTGACATGGCTACTTCTATGGGTTTGGAAGACATTCTTGAGGGGATATCACTCCTCTATCCAAATTTCTTATCCGAGACTTCTTCCCTGTCATTTCATTCATGACTTGAGGTTTCTTCAGCATCTACCATTGGATTTGCTTCATATTTCTTTTAGTGGCTTTGAGGACACTTCATTCAGGGGGGGCTATCAAGTCTCCATCATACCCATCATATCAATAGAATCTTTAATCAGCATTCCATTGTTGCAACACTTTTCTTTGTGGTTGATCATCTTTCCTGGCTCAAAGGTCCTCCATTGAAGACTGCAGCTTCAAAGACTATGCATCCATAATCAAAGCTTATCTAGTGAAACATCAACCCTCGATCAAGAAAGTTGGTGTGCGAGATTCTCCGTAGGGTTGGAGGTTTCCATTGAAAGCTACTTGATTCCACCTGGTGACCAAGCTAATTTCTGAAGCAAATAGAGTCAAATCCAAGCTCGCCATTGTCTTCAGAAGGCCTCGAAACCCTAGGATCACCTGCCCATTCATCAAAATCGGATACATCAACTCGGAAGCTTCAGAGGTATTTTTAGGGTTTGCAAAATCAATCGTACTATCCATACAATTTGTAGCAAAAAATCATCCTGGTCAATTGTCCTCTGAGGCAAAAAAAATTTATAAGCAGGCCATTTTTTGTTTCAAAAAAATTGGGCATTTATATCTTTGTCTTTGGATATTGTTCAACATCAGTTTCCGCATCGTCCTAGTTTGTCACCATTGATTGTGGCATCCTCATCTTTAGGCAAGGAGACATTTGAGTAGAGTTCAAAGACATCATCATCAGCATACATCCTTCCTTCAATTTTTATCCGGAATGGGAAGCATTTCTATCTCCTCCCTATGGGGGGCTAATATATTGTATCCATGTGACGGATGGTGTACTTGGGGGGTATTTGGGAGTCCTCCATCCTTCCCATCCTATCTCACATTTTTTTCTTTTTCATCTCCTTTTTGGAGAGGGGTTTTGTTCCTACTGGGTTTTCCCCTTTTCTCTGGTTGTGGGAGATTTTTTGCATCTTCATGTACATGGGTACCTAACATGGCCTCGTAGCCGAGACCCATCATCATCATCATCTTGCATAATCATTGCATTTTCCTCCCTAAGTTACACTTATGGGGGGGTGTTGGTGTAATTAATTAATTAATTATTCACTAGCATAAGTTAACTTAGGTCATAAATCATTTAGTCCTAGGTTGCAATCATTTAATAAATAGGATAATATTCCCTTCCTTGTTTGGTGGGATAAGATTCATTCTAGAAGATGAGTTGTCCTTCTAGAACTTATCTCAATATTTAATAATCTAGATAGGGTTCACATGTTGTCACATGTTGTTAGATCAAGACACATGGCAACATCTCATACATCTTAAGTTTTCTTTATTGCCTATATATTCAGGCATCTTGTACATTTGTAATCATGTCATGTCATATTCAATTTGGCATCCTTACATCTTAATCATAGAATGATATTTTTTCCATTTCTCTCTTGTGGAAGTTTTTGTCTTACAGGTGATTATGGGGGGTTTGAGGAGTTCACCTAAACTCCTACATAGAGAAATCAGCAACCCCTAGTGAACAAGCAGCCTCGCTTGCAAGCCAACCACATTGGCATAAAGGTACATCATAAATTAAACTTAGATGTACCCTATAACATTCTTGATAGTATGAAAAAGACAAATATAACGATGTTTATGTGGGATTCATTAGCTATCCCAGGTCAAAAAGATATGTTACACTCAGCTTTGTCAAATTTTAAAGTGTCTGATGAATCTGAGTCTCCAATAGGTCAAGTTAGAACTATGTTGACAAATAATACTCAAGGAAATAATAAACAGTCTAGCAAAGAGATAGGAAAAGAAGTTAAACCACCTCCATTTTACGTGTCAGTAATCATAGGTGATACATTAGTTCATAACTGTATGGTAGACAGTGGAGCTAGTAGCTCAGTAATGCCAAAGCAAATTGCTGACAAACTTGGATTGAAGTATCAGCCTTTAGAGAAAGGAGTGATTCAATTAGATGGTACTTCGGTTAATACATTGGGTGTTATTAAAGATTTGAGTTTTACCCTTCATGCTTGTCCTAAGTTTTTAGTTCCTTAGGACATATGTGTCATAGATCTCCCACCTTTATTTTCCTTGTGCCTCTCAAGAGACTTTACATCTAAGATTGGTGGTTATGTGTCAGCTAACTAGTCGCATATGTTGTTTAGAACTAGATATGGAACCAAAGTCACTATTAAATCTGAAAAGTTGGCTAAAGACCACATTGATCCATATAACCCAAGTCCCATCAATGTTGTTCCTACTACTGCAGGCACAAATTGTGTCATTTTTTCTAACAGTGAGTTGGCTGCTGCTCAACAACTTCAATCAGAAGCTATTCTTGATGTGCTGCTACATGAGTGGGTGGCTGAAAACATGTTGGACAATCCTATAGATCTTATTCAAGATGTCGGTATGGGTAATTATGTGATGCTTGAACTTGATGCAGAGATTCCAAACCTTGAAAAGGGTACAAATCAGTTGTTGCAATAGCAAAGTGGACTTTGGGAAATGTTTTTTGATGGTTCCAGAAGCAAGAATGGAGCAAGTGGAGGTGCAATGTTGGTTTCTCCACAAGGTGATATGTATTTTTCAGCCTTCCATTTTTCTTTTGCATGTTCTAACAACAGTGCTGAGTCTAAAGGGCTTATCCAAGGCTTTGAATGGGAAAGGAAAAGAGGAATCGACTGTTTGAAAGTCTATGGAGACAGTGAACTGATAGTTAATCAGATCAGGGGGTTGAATGTTGCCAGGAATGATGCTTTGAAGTCTTACAGAAATAGAGTATGGAACATAATTGAGGAATTTAATGCCTTCAATTTGATTTCTATTCCACAAAATTAGAATAAGCATGCTGACAGACTTACAGCAATTGGAGTGTAGTTTGATATCCCAGGTGATATCAAAAAGGATAAAATACAGTAGTATGTCAAGGTGGTTATCAGGCCATCAATTCTTGATAACAACGTTAATTGGTAGATATTTGAAAATGATGAACAGATTTTAACCTTTCTACTCCAAGAAGATCAATTTTCTGTAGTAAACCAGGAAAAGATTAAACAGCAGTATGATGATCAACTGATACAGCTGAAGACAAATAAACTTCCTAAAGGGTCGGTTACCTTGGAATCCTTATTCAATTCTGATGACCAGCTTAAGAAGAACAAAGTCGTAATTCAAGTGAAAGAAGATCATTATGAAGAAGTGGAAATCTTTAAAAGTAAGCTTCTCAAATTAGGCAAAATCTGTTCAGCTAAGGATAAGAGAGCTTTCATTGTTTTATGCCAAGAATATCATGATGTTTTTGCTTGGAAATATTTTGATTTAAGAGGGTTTGATCCTCATATTGCACAACATACAATTGAGTTAGAACCCGATGCCAAGCCTCTTAGACAAAAATAGAGACCATTGAACCCCAAGCTTGAACCCTTGATGATCAAAGAGCTAACCAAGTTAGTTGAGGGGGGTATCATATTTCCAATTAAACACACATCTTGGGTATCTAATCTTGTTTCGATTAGAAAAAAGAATGGTGAGATAAGATTATGTGTAGATTTTAGAGACCTTAACAGAGCATCTCTGAAAGATCATTATCCCTTGCCATCTATGGAACAAATTCTTCAAACTGTTGTTGGATCAGAAATATTTTCTCTTCTGGATGGATATTTTGGTTATAACCAGATTCTAGTCAAAGAGGAGGATCAGTATAAAATAGCATTTACAACAAAATGGGGCACTATGCCCTACAAGAGAATGTCTTTTGGTTTATCTAATGTCGGTGCCACCTTTCAGCGTGCCATGGATATGGCATTTCAGAAATGTCTACTAGTTTATCTAGATGACATAACTGTATATTCAAAAAATGCAGATGAACATTTGTCACATCTCAAGCAAGTTTTTCAAAAATGTAGAGTATATGGAATATCTCTCAATTTGACAAAGAGTATTTTTGTAGTTCATGAAGGTAAACTGTTAGGCCATATAGTGTCAAAAGATGAAGTTACCATTGACCTTGAAAGATTTAAAGCTATCTTGAACTGCCATTACCCAATCACAAGAAGGGATTGCAGAGCTTTTTAGGAAGAATCAACTTTCTAAGAAGATTCATTCCTGATGTTGCAAATTTACTACAGCCCTTGACCACCATGCTTAAAAAGAATGCAGTTTTCAGTTGAACTGGAGAAGAAAAACATAGTTTTGAAGAAATCAAGGAAGCTTTAGCATCAGCTCCAACACTAGTAAATCCAGATTTCTCTAAAGACTTATTATTGTATGCTTTTGGTAGTGTTGGTTCAATCTCTGCTATGCTAGTTCAGAAAAATAGTGATAATTTAGAGCAGCCAATAGCTTTCTTTAGTCAAGTACTTGTTGATTATGAAGAGAAGTATACATTTGTTGAGAAACATGTTCTTGTTGTGATCAGAAGCCTAAAGAAGTTTAAGCCTCTAGTTTCAAACAATAAAATTCATATTCTGGTTGCACACTCAAGTGTGAAGGAATTTTTGTTGAACAAAGATCTGAGTGAGAAAATAGTAGGGTGGATCACAAAAGTAATGGAGTTTGACGTTAACATCAACATCACAAAACTTGTCAGGGCTAGAGGACTTTGTGAGTAGCTTGCCTCCACTTTTGAAGATGCACAAAAATTAGAAATTGGTGTTGTTTTAACTAATACGAATGAGTCTCAAAATGTTCAGGCTGCCACACCTGCATCAGTTGCAGGTTGTGTTCAAGAAATGACCCACTTTCTTCATACTGGTGAATTTCCACCAGGTCTGGATAGAGAAAAACAAAGATACTTCAGAATGTAGTCAATTCCTTGTATCCTTATTGATAATATCCTTTTCAGGAAAGATCTGAATGGTGTCTTGTTAATGTGCATTGATACTGATCAAACAAAAAGAGTACTACATGAGTTGCATGATGGAGTTTCAAGAGGACACTTTGCTCCAAGGACAATTGCTTGGAAAATCATGAGAGATGGTTACTAATGCCCCAGCTTTTTTAAAGACGCATATGCATGGTCAAGAAAATGTGTTAAATGTGCTTAATTTTTAAGAAAAGAAAAGTTGTCTGCTATGCCTCTACATCCAATTTAGGTGGATCAACCCTTCATGAGATGGGGCATCGACTTCATTGGGCCAATTAATCCACCATCTAGTGTCGGTCATAAGTGGGTGCTTACTGCTACAGACTATTTTACACACTAGACAGAGGTGGTAGCTTTGAAAGAAGCAAATGAATCTTCAGCTCTGAGCTTTTATGAAGACATAATCACCAGGTTTGGAGTTCCTAACTCCATTTTGGATAATGCTCTTGAATTTTTTGGATTAAGAGTCACAGATTGGGCTATTAAACATGGGATTCATTTGAATACTTCCTCTAATTATTACCCACAGGATAATGGATTAGCTGAAAGTAGAAATAAAAACTTGATCAGAATCATTAAGAGGATTATGGAAGAGAATCAAAGAATTTGGCATACCACATTGAAACCTGCACTTTGGGCAGATAGGATAACCCCTAAGAGATCAGTGGGTAATTCTCCATATGTCCTTGTTTATGGTAAAGAGGCTAGGTTACCTCTGTCTGCAAATCTTCCAGCTCTATACATCGTTCATTAGTTGGAGATGTATGAAGAACAGGACCCAATGTTTGTGAGGTATGCAGAGCTCATGGAGCTTGAAGAATCAAGAGATAGGGCAATGAAAACTTTGGAGTATCATCAGCTTCAAACAAAGAGAACATTTGACAAGAAGGCTATAGTCAAAAATTTTAAAGAAGGTGATATTGTTCTCAAATGGGATGTTTTGAAAAGTAGGCCAGGTCATCACACCAAGTTTGACGTGTGGATGGGTCCATTTATTGTTAAAAACTACAAAGAACATAATGCATACCAACTGGCCACAACTGAAGGTGAAGTGCTTCCTATCCCATTCAATGGGATACACCTCAAACCTTGTTTTGAGGTTTGATAAGTTCCTCCATTGTACATAGTGGAATAGGTTTTATGCTTTCAATAAGTGCTTCAACACTTTAGTTTAAATGTTGTTTTGTTCCTTAAGTGTTGTTCCAACACAGTTTGACAGTTTCACCTTAGTTTCTCCAATTTCAGCAAGCTCCAGTGTCCTGATCTGCTTCATGAATCTCAAGTGAATTGCAGCCATGTGCGATCTTCTCTTGGTCTATTCTGAGGGTTTTTCTAAGTGACTCTGAGCCCAATGGACAAGTTTGGCTACTGGTTTCTATGTTTAGTAGGAAAACATACAGCAAAGGTCACCAGAAATATTACCCGATTTTCACCTACAAGCTCATCAGGCAGGACAAATTGTGTTCCAGGTGTTCATAAAGGCCAAATGGGGAATTTGCATCAAGGGTTAGATCATGCACCTGAGGATATTTCACAAGGAGGTCTATTAGAAGGTCTGCCTCAGTCAGATTTGGCATAAAACTCATCAGAGAAGAAAGTCGGCAAGACCCCCCTATTGTCTTGCCAACTAGCAGTGCATTCTACTTGGGTTAATACACCCGTCACTAGGACATTTGGGTTGCCATGAGTCTTCATGTATCTCTCTACTTGGAAGGAGGTCATGCCAACAATTTTTCACAAGGGTGGGTCAGGGGGAATGATTTCGGTCGGGGTAATGTCTCTCTGACTATGTAAAGTATCGCTGAAGGTTTTGCCTTCGACTTAATGTCTCACCGACACATGGGAGTCTCCCCGAAGTGGTCTCAACTTGCCAAAGGATTGTCATCTCGGGGGGATGTCTTGGCGACTGTTGAGGGTCTCCGAAAAGTAGTTTTTGTCAAGGGAAGGTCTTTCTGACCCGGTAAGGTCTCGCCAAAGTGGGATGCCTTTAGTGTATGTGGGGGCTTCGCTGTAAAGTCTCACCTATAGGGTGATGTCTCGTCGAAGTAAAGAGGCGTCAACGAAGGAAAGGAGTTCGGCGTAGGGTCTCGCTGAAGGCCAGATGTCTCACCGAAGGGAGGTTCTATCGACAAGATGTCTCATCGATGTTTGTTAGTCATGTCGACATGTTTTGTGCCTTCGGTGTAATGTAAAGAGCTCGACATGATGTCTCAGAAAATGAGGGTAGTCTCACCAAGAGATATTTCCTTCGGCATGAGGTTTGGCCAAATGACAAAGGTCCTACTGACAAAGGGGTGCCTTCGGTATAATATTTTGATTTCGGGGAGAAGTATCCCCGACCCGATAGTCTCACCAACCATTGTGCACAGGAAGGTAGGCTCTTGCCGAAACAAGATGGCTTTAGCAAGATGTCTCACTGACATGATAAGGTCTTACCAAAATGGAGTGAGCTCAGGGAAGGAAAGGAGCCCACCATGAGGTCTTGCCAACCATTCTATGTCTTGTTGAATGTTGCTACAAGGTCTAATCGCATCGAGGAGACATGGTAGGTGTCTCACCGACATGCAATTCAATCTGAGCGACCCTTGACTGTCTAGCGATCCCATGTAACATTTGTTTAGCCAATCGGAGGAGGCTACAATAGAGTTGTGGTAGTTTGACCCCTATGAAGAAAATCAGTGGAACTTAAGCAATGTGGATATGCTTTGAGAATAAAGCGATGAATCATTTCGATATCCAGAAGGTGTTGTCGGTAAACAGAAGGGAGGAGACCGTAGGGACAACTAGGATGTCAACTAGCGAGGGTCGATAGACATTAATGATATTACCTCATGGCATTCAAGGCAGTTCGGCAGGGATGTTCGAGGGTGGACACAAAGGCCATGAAGTTAATATTGTGGTTGCAAAAGATCTAAAGGCTTCTCTTGAGGGCGATCTTTTCACATCGACATAGACAATAGGGATACACTTGAATACAACATTAACTTAATCTGAAAAGATCTAAGGGTAGATCTTTCTAAAGACTAATATTTTTGTAAGCCCTAGGGGGCCGACATCTTTTTGTATATAACGTGTTTTTGCCTCATTGCAAAGGGGTTCAGATTATGCATTCTCAAGAGTTAGTGATTTTTAACAATCCTTTCTCAGCCGATGTATGCTTTGTAACTCATTTCAATTCTGAAATATAAAACACAGAGTTTACCTTGAAAGCCAGAGTTAGTGTTCAGACTACTCTCATTTCTATATTTTTTAGACTATGCAAGTTTTCAACTGTGCTTTTCTAAGTCTGCATTCATACCTTAAAGCTGTGAAATTCAACCTTCCTTCTTAAAATATGTATGTAGATCAAGCCTTTTAAGAATGATGCATAAATTCAAAATGGTTATGTTGAGTAAATGAAATAGATACCATTAGTTTTCCAGTGTATGTTCATCTTGTTTTTATTTTATGATTTCTTATCAGTTTGGTGTATCACCATAGTATTTAGTTTTTATTTTATGCACTCTTTCTCCCCTTTTCTTTACAAAAATCAGTAGTTTAGGTGACACCAAAGGAATCTGGCCTTCTTCAGAGGTTGATCTCTGTCTATAAGTGACCCACAGCTTTGGAGGTCTTCCCATGTTACACTAAGGTGTTGAACATTAGGCTCAACAAGGGTGCAACTTTAGGTGATAATAGGAGGTTTCAACAAGAATACAAAGGAGCTTTCACTTGGATATGGACATGAGTTCATGATGGACTGATAGAGGAGATTTTTCTTGGAGTGATTCATGATGACTTGGTTATCCTAGAGGATCATTCCCATTCCCCACTCTTGTCTACTTGACATTTCTTTATTTGAGAGGTATTTTCCCATTATATCTTTCAGATGTGTTATGTTTCATGATTTTATTTCTTGCAGGATTGAGTTGATTCATGGCAATTGATTATGGATACTCATTTGAAGATTGTTTAGCATGATTATATATGCTTTATCTTTCATAGACTTGGATATTGAGCTATGAATAGTTAGTTCTAGAGGATTCATTTGAGGGATGTTATAGCAATAGTTATCTCCTTGTGCATTTTAGTTTATGATATCATTCTTTGATGAGGATTGTTAGGATATGAATTATGAGCTGATTTCATGTATTAGGGATGGTTACTTTGAGTTTGATCTTCTTGATTAGAGAGGCTTATATCCATGTTGGCATTATTACATTGATGAACATATGTTGTACTTGATCTATGAGATTGGGTGTTATGGATATTATTGAGGCTTTTCATTTGGGGTAGTTATGAGATAATACTTGACACATCATTGCACTTTTGAGGTGTTCGTAGGAGGATATTATGGTTTACAGGTTTCCTTATTCATGGTTCCTTTCATATGCTTTGGGAGGATTGTGGTAACATGTTGTGAGAGATTATGCAGCTCTTCGGGTTGCATGTGTAGATCATTGTTATTGTTTTTGGTATTTCATGCTTTGATTTACTTATCACACCTTGATATATAGTGTTGAGTGGTAGACTTGATATGCTTTGGGGTGATCCCACAAAGTTGGTTTACAATTTTTGGGAGATTTTAATTTTTGCTGAAATCACATGTTTTTAGAAAATATAATGATTTAAGCCTTAAAAAGTTTCATTTAAATAATTCCAATCAAAGAGGGTTTGATCAAACTACCTTGGATCAAACCCCCTTGGATAGAACCCCACTAGTTGTAAACCATACTTATAACGAAGTCTCCTTTACACCTATCAAAATGTTGATAAAAAACCACTTTTGATTTACCTTTTGGAATTCATTTAAAATTTATTTTTTGTATGTAGTCCTTATTATAAGCTTCCCAAAAAGTATATTTTTAAATAAACTTAATTTTATTATTATATTTATTTTTTATTTCTTGTGAATTTAGGTTTTTCACCAAAAATCAAGCTTTTTGTTTTGCACATATGGAAAAATAGAAGATTATCAAAAAAAAAATTGAAAAATATGAGTGCACCAGATATTGAAGTCCTTGATCCAATAAAAATAAAAAAAATTAAATTTTGATACATACAAAAAAAGTTGTGTTATACAGTTTGCCTTTGTCTGAATTGTAATTGGTTTGACTTCAAAACTTGATTAAGGAAAAAATATTCAATAAAACACTATGAAACCAATTGGAAGCACTAGATATTGTAGTTAGAAATATAAATTAGAAAAAAATTAGAATTTTATCCTTCATGGAAAAAAATTTATGTGTTATATGGTGAGCATCACTCCTTAACAATGGTGTTTACTGAAAAACTAGTTTTCGAAGGAGATGGAAAAAGAAGTGCAATCTAATTCCAAATTTTTTGAAAAAAATATATTTAGAATCTATAGACAAAATGTCACAAATCACTAGTTTGAATCATCTTCAAATTCCTCATGGTTTAGTTGCAATAGGTGCCTGAAAGTGAAGATTTAGTAGAAAAAATTAGTTCAGTCTCCACTTCGGCCAAAAATTGTAAACCAGTATTGTGGGATCACCCTTTGACATTACCTGTGTAGTGGGAGTTCCTAGATATGTATGTTCTTCATTGATAGGTTTTATACATGGAGCTTTTGATTGAATTTTACAAGTTGCATATGTTCTTTGCATGAGTTTACTGATGTATTGATACTTTGGAGGTATGGATGGTTGCATGTGTTGTGGATGTTGTTTCTGATCATGTGGGTTTTTTCAGTTGACAACAACTTGGTTAGAGCCTTTGTTATCACTTGGATTTGATGCTTTTGCTCATGGATTGATGCATCTTCACCTAAGTGGCATGTTACTTTTCTTCCATAGGTGACACATTAGAGGATGAGAGGAGCTCTTGCTTGTGATGGTGGTCACTTTTTTCTTATTGTGGGTGTCTTGTTGGAGCACATGAGCATGTTACAAATTCATGTGATTTCATGTATGGCTATGATGATGTATTTCATGTATTGATCCCTTATGCAATGTAAACAACAAGTGGGAGAATTTTGGGATATGGTGTTGTACACCATTGCATAAAATGATTTATTATATATTTATAATTAAATAATTATTCAGTTGTGATGCACATTGGTGGTGTGGTTAATCACACTAGGTAATTATTTGGGGGCCACTTGATGTTTTATTGTAACATTCTATTATTATTTAATGTGTCAGAGACGTGATAATAATTTAATATTGGGGAATATTAAATAAAGTGATGTCTTAGTACCCAATATTAAATAAGGGGTTGGCATTTTGTATTCACATGGTTTTGTGGTACATGGTTTCACCTTACCACTGGTTGTATTTTGTGTGAGCTTGTGTCTATAAAAGCAAACACATATGTAGTGGTTTAGGTTGGTTGAGTAGTTTGGTTGTCATTATTGAGTCTTCTTGAGGAGTGCATTTGTGAAGCATGGCATGGGATGTGTGGATTCATGCTTGGACACATGGGAATGCATTGGAGGGCTTGATGATTCAAAGGTATTCATTGTAACTCTTGTATTGCATTATTGTTGAATAATATGATGGAGTATGGATGCTTTTGGAGGCTGGATTTTTCCCTCTTGAGTGTTTCCCCAGGGTCTATCTTGTGTTATCTTGTGGCTTGTCTATTTAATCTATGCATTATGGTTACTTGTATACATGTTTATCTCTCATGGGTTATGTAAGAAATGGAATAAGATTTTGGGTTCAATGCAATAATTTCCTAATAGTTGCCACACTTGTTGATAGACTTGTTATGCTTGCAACATAGAAGTGTTTTGATATTGGTGTATGTGAGGTTGATTTCAAGGGTGATCATGGTATGAGTGGGTTGAGGGTTGATTTGAGATGGTTGTTGTATGGTGATTGTTTGGGGGTTATTTTCCATTATCATTCCTTGTAAAATTATCAATTTGGATGGAGGAATGTAGGTTTAGGGCCCCATTTGATTTTGCATGGCTTAGGGGACCAATGGTAAAGATGATGGTACCATTTGTTGTTGTGATATCAATGTCACATTTTGACTTTGGTTTAATTGATTGGAAGGGTTCCCTTGTTGAGTTTGATTTGGGGCCAAGGTGTTACCTTGGTTCATGGGATTCATAAAAAATGGGTTTCCATGATTTGGATTCATGAAAAATGGATTTGATGTGGTTGGTGGGTTGGTTTGAGTTGCTTGTGAAACCACTTGTTTTGATGTGTCAATGGGGTGATTGGAACCACTTGTTAAGGGTTGACCTTGTGTGAGAGTGTTTACTTTCCCTTGTTCTACTTGAGGTACTTGTCTCACATTACTTTATGTAATGTTAGGCACAATTTTGATACTTGTGGTAGTGTAAGAAGATGTTTTTTCTTGAAAATTTGATGTCGTTGTGGTGTTATGGAATGTAAGTGGTGCATGTGGATGTAGAGGGTGTTCAGTAATGGTGGTGGAAGAATGTGATGGGGCACCAAATGTTGGTGTCCAATTTATGTTTTAGGGAAGGTTGGTTTCTTGTGTACCCAAAAGTTTGTTGCCTTCTAAATTGGGAGTGAGACCAAGGTTGGTTCTTAAAAGGTGGAAAATTAGATGTTATCCCACCTTTAGGGTTTTGGACCTAAAAGGGGCAATTTTCACTAACTTTCACTCAAGAACAAACCCTTGAGATCTTGATGCAAAAGGTAAAGAGATCTTGCAAGAGGGTTGTCCTAGGGGTTGAATATGATCTAATGAGGGGTTCACCACCAAATATAAACTTGGAAAATAAAATTAAATGTGAGATGTAATAAAAAAACCCTAATTGAATGAAAACTAACACTAAATGGCCTAGAAAAGTGAACAAAACAACATAAAAAACTATAAAACAAAATGTGTGCACCTAGGAATCTAGAGAAGACAGAATGGAGGCCTGGAATTCTAGAAAATTTGCTTTTATTGTTGACTAGGACTCATTCGCCAAGCTAGGGGAATCAATCCAGTTTCAGGGAAATTGTGCAAGAACATAAATTTTCTAAAAGGGTATCCAAATATGCAAAATCCTAAAAACTAGCAAGACCTGGGACTCATTTGCCAAAAGTGGTGAATCAGTCTAGTTGGGATTTTTTACAACTTCCAAAGCTGATTTTGCTCTTCTTTTTCTGCTCTATCCTTCCTGACTAGTTTCCAGATCCAAATCTTCGATTTGAAACCTATAGGTGATCTCCAATGTTCTCCAAGGATTGATGACAACTTTGAAAACTTTGAATGATTTACAACTTTTCTCCAATATTTCTCCTTATGAAAGATGCAACCTAAACCTACAAATCATACACAAAGGAGAGGGAAAAATGTTGTTAGGTTAGTGGATAAGATTTTTCCTTGGTCAAACCCTATTTTGGAAATCAATCCTTGAAATGAAAGCTAATATGAATGGAGAATGAAGAATGAATAAAATAAAATGTTGCAACTCACCAAACCCTAGCAATAAGGTGTTGCAAATATGTTTGAAATGGTTGCAATGGATGTGGTTCTGGACTCTTGCTTGAATGAAGTTGATATTGAATGAAACACTTGCTTGAATCATAAATCCTAGATCACTATTGTTACCAAAATTAAAAAACATGGTATATGAATTCCTTGATATGATTGACACTTGAATGTTGCTCTAAAATGCCTGATAATCTACCCTTGAATGATCTTGAATGCTAGGTGAGAATATGAGTGAAATAACCTTGTATTTATACTCAATTATGCAAGAATTCTCGAAATTACAACACTACAAGCTGACATCATATCTAGGAGAGTAAAATCCGAATAGAAATTTGAATTAAGTTTGATTTTGGGCCACACGAGACTTATTTTCCCAAGGTGGAGAATGAGTCCCATCATGCATAATGTATGGGACCAAAAACCAAAAGTGCTTAGAAATGTGTGAAAATTGGTTCATGGCTAAAAGATCCAAGTGGGACCCATTCATCCAAGGTGGCGAATGAGTCCTAGATCACTAAATCTAGGCCACACAAGCTAGAAATACCTAAATTATGATTGTTTAATTATTGGTGTCTAGATTATCCTCAAAAAGATGCAATAAATGAGTCTTGCGGATGCAAAATAGGGACAATTAAAGCATAATAAAGCCCAATTATTAATAACAATCCTAAAGAAGTGTGAAAGTGTGTTACAACACTTTACAACACTCCAAATAAGGAAGATTAAGGTTAATCTTGATTAAAAATAGGTCTATTATTATGTTTAGTTAATTGATAAAACCATAGAAAAGTGTGAAAGTGAGTTACGACACTTTACAACACTTTAACAAGGTACCATTAAAATCCATTAGTTCATAAGGTCCCAAGACCTAATTTGAATGTGTCAACCATATTACAACACTAAGTCAAGGCAACATTAAACCTAAATTCACAAGGAGGGCCCAAACAAGTGTGAAAATGTCCTCGACGACATTTTTTGACACTACAGTTTCAATTCTAATTTCAAGACCTAAATTTGATGTTTGACTTGGTACAAGGGATAAAATTGGTTGAATTATAGATTGAGTCAAGCCTTGTTCCAAGGTTTGTGTGATGAAATTCAAAGGAATTGAAGCCACATTCCCTAAGTTTTGTTCCCTAATTGTGTCAAAGTCAAATGTAGAAGGGAGTGTAGCCCCTTCTTTTTCTAAAGCTAGCATGTATTATGTAGGGTACTTTTTCATTAAAGTGTTAATTATATGGATTTTTTTAGGATCTTGTTGATATTCAAGGAGTTATTCCTTAGTGAGCTCATCTAGATTGCTTGTGTCATCTTCTACCTCATACCCCTTGTCTAGTAGATTTTGTAGTTGTTTTATGGGGTAGAATGGCTCCTAGGATCAAATTCTTATGGGTTTAGATCACTTGTGGTGGATGTAGTTTTCGTTTGCTCCATGTTTCTCTTGTGTTGTGACCTTGTTGTTACCATAAATTTTGGGTCAACTATGGGAGAGGTGTGTTGAGATTTATACTATTGAAACTCTCTAGTTGGCTCAAATTTTGATAAAAGGGACCCTCTAAGTTGTTTTGGACCAATGATTTCAGTGGATGATGAAAAGGGGTGAGTGAAATGGGGGATGAAATTTCTAAACTTTGGAAAATACTTTAGACTAAAAAAGGTTTGATGTTTTGATGTCTTGGATAAAAGGTGCTAATGAACTTGTAAATATAAAGGTAGAATTGTGTATTTTAAGATAGACTAGTTCAAAATGATCATGACTAACTCAACTAAGAGTATGGAAAAGGATTCATTTACACACAAATAGCTAAGTTAGGGGATTGGTTTGATGCTAGCCTAAGTCTAGAATGTTTGATGTGTCCAAAGTTTCTAAAGTTGTTTGTGAAGTGGAATGTAAAATGTGTGAAGATGGATGAGAAGTTTGACCCAAATCATGTTAACCTAAAAGGGACCATTATTTTACAAGAATGAGGTAGCGAAAAACATGATTTACCCCTAAAGTTATAGAAAACCTAAGAACTCAATGTTTTGATAATAAAACTTGGATCCAATGTTGGCAATACTTTTCCTGTTTCACTTTGTTACTTTGGGAGTCAATGTGTTTTGAAGATAAGCCCAATGTGTGGTGTGTTCATTTGGTTTTAAATTTTGATTTAGTCAGATTGCTTCATTACCATATCAAGAAGTCTTAATTAATTTTAAAGTAAAATGTCTATGTCTAAGAAACTTTCATTCCATAAAGTCCAATATGTGAAAATCCAAAAGCTAAGGCCATAGTTCCCTATGCTGACTTTGGGAAGTGTGAATTAAGATATAAGTCCAAATATTTAGAAGCCTCTAAAGTTAAAATCCTTAGGGACAAGTAGAAATATAGGACTTTTCAAAGGTATTCACACTAAGTCCAAAGGGTTTGAAATTTGAAGAACATGTTTGATGTTTGTTTAAATTATTTTGAAACTAAGAAATGTGTCAAAAATGTAACAATTAGCTATGAAGGTAGCCACCCAAGATATAGAGGCCTAATAGAAAGCACAAGCATAACAGAGATAGAAGCAATATGACAAGAATAGACTGTTTTCTACCAATGATGCAAATAAAATGTAATGTGCCAAAGTACATAGGAGACCCCTTGGTTATATAGCCAAGGTGAGTTCATATAAGGGCATAATATTATGACAAGTTTCGTAATCTTATGACATGAGAAAACTATGAAAAGCTATCACTCCATCTAAAGTGGAAAAGTGATAATGTGATAATCACCACAAATGGTGGATCACCTACAAAAGGTGGAGAGGTAATCACATGATGTGTCCACAAAAGGTGGATGTGATAAAGTAATAACATGATAAGTCCACCAAAAGTGGAAATTCTCCAACTACCTCCTATGTGGTCCCTAAGTAAACTTAACTAAGGTGTAAAAATGACCTAGGACAAGGTACAACACTTTAATTACACCAACCAAAAAGAACAAGAAATAACAACCCTAGCTCAAGTGGGTACATTCTTTGAGGTGGTCCTACCTCCTACCCTAAAAGGATGATTTTACATGCAACTTATGGAGGGAACAAATAGAGGTATATCACCACCTCAATATTTTGTACAAGAGAATGAAATCTTGAGCTCTATGCCTCAACCATAAATCAAACTTGGTAAATAACTTCTTGGAAGTAAAATTTTAATGCACCACTTTCAAAGAACATTTTGAAAAACTTGGTTGGTTACTAAAATAAGGTGTTTAATGACACAAACTAAGAACATTGAGACATATAAATCCCATAGGACACTAATGGCATTAAGCCATTCCTTTTCATCTCATATGTCCAGACTTGGATTAGGTGCAGTATGTTATTCCTTGTAGATTGAACCTACTATTTTTCAAGTTTGGAACCTTTTATAGGCCATTGGTAAACATGCTTTATTGAGAGTCACTTAGATGAGTTCTCCATTGCAAGATGTATCTCATTAGTAGTCCCTTTCTTAATAAGAAAAATGTTATTTATCTTCACCCAAGATCACACAAAGCACAAGGGGAGAGGATATGTAGCAAGTTCTTAGGGTGACCAAAAAACATTTGTACATTTGAGTGTTTCTCTTTACCCAAGATCACATGAAGTGCAAGGGGAATGGATATGCACTACAAGCATACACAATCAAAGCACTCACACAATACACTCATTCTTTTTAAATCCTTGATAGCAATGATAAATTTATTTTAAGCACCAAACTAAAGTGTATTTTTGTATTTGTTCAATTTTAACCAATATCGCAATAGTGAGGATGTATGGGTTAAATTTTAACCAACTTTGAAAGATTTGTTGCATTGTATATTTTAAACCCAATGGAAATCTATTCATCCTAAAACATGAAAGAAAGTAGCATATGATGGGATATATCATCCCATAAGTGCCAAAACACTTTTACAACAAGCAGAAATGAGAAAACCCAAAAATTTAAATTTTTAGATTTTTTTGGTATTTTCTAGGTTCTAGTAAATTGCATTTTTAGAAGTCTTCAGAGCAAAATTTGAAGTCAAAACTTGCATTGATCCTTAAAAATTTACTATTGTGGGCACTAGATTTTTAGGGATTAAGTTATTACTCTTGGAGACCTTTCCAACAATGCAAACATATTTGAACTTCGAGCACCGAGTAGAAAGTTATAACCCCACCAAGTTGTGGTAAATAATTTCCTTGTTCTTCACTCCTTTCCAGAAAAACCAAAAATCAGTAAATAAAGCTAGTTAGCCTCACAAAAAAACCAAAAAATAGTAAATAAGCTGAGTGGATTAAATTGAAAAGTAAAGAAAAACATTAAATTCTAGCTCTCTATTTTATCTTGCAAAAGTGTTGTTGGTCATCAAAGGTGTCATTCTAGTGAACATCAAAAGCATTGTTGTTCTGTAAAGGCATCACTGTATTTCAAAGACATCACTTTGGTGAAATTCAAATGCATCACTCTGCAGAAACCAATGACATCAAAAGTGTCACTATATTCAAAAGTGACTTTATAGCCAAAAATCAATAGCGTCTCAATATTCAAAGGTGTCCCTCTGGTGAAAGTTAAAGGCATCACTCTAGCTATAAACTACAAAACATGAGAATCTCAAGAGAAATTCATCAGATTTGGTTATTTCTCCCCTCCCTCTAGCACCAAAATATGATTATAGTTATATTATGAGCTAAATACACCAAATCCATACAAATTCAATATTTAACTAAGTTGCAATCCCAATACAATGTTTGAAAACAATTAACTAAAAATCCATTTAAATAAAATAATAAGGAAATACGTAAATGAAACCTAGCTAAATGCTTCAAACCCTATCCCACTGGGGGATTAGTGTTGTATTGATATGGAATGGAAACCCTTTCCCAATCCCTTTAATAAAACAAGCTTTTGAATGGATTCTATTGACAAAAGATTGATGAAAATGGATTATTTGAACCACAATGGATAAAAAATGCTTCAAAAGAATGCTAATGGATAGAACTGTGGATGCATTTAACCACATAACTTTTCTCAAATGATTTTGGATCCATTTTTCTCCAAAATCTAAGGTATTTATAGGAGAAAATGGTGAATCAGGGGATAAAATTGATTTGATCAATCAAGGGTTGAGATGCAATTAGAGGTGAAGACATGGACTAAGGATTCTCATCAGTGGATGAGAATTCAAGACCGCATGGATCAAAGAGTTAATTAATGGCTCATAGTGACCAAAGGAAGCACACTTCCTAAAACTTAGGAAGTTTGTTACAAAGTTTGTTAGGAAAGAATATTCCATTTTATGGAGCTCAAATGGGAGAATATTCCAAGGGAATATTCACATGCAAGTGGATGGGTGAGGGAAAATTAGTATTAGTTAATTAAAACAAAGTTTTAATTGTGAAAATTAGAGGAATTTAGGATTATCATTAAATAATTAATTTATTTACTAAAAAGGGTATAAGTGACATTTAATTAAATAATTTAGATTATTCAATTAAATGAGAGGACATAAAGGGGTTTAATTTAAATAATTTGCATTATCCAATTAACAAGATGAAATGTTAATGTGAAAGGGGGTGAATTAACCTAATAAAATTAATTAGATTAATAGATGAGAATGATGCATTTAACTAAATAACTAGGGATATTTGATTAAACAATCAAAAATAAGATGAATTTAGGACAAAACAGTGTTAGCAATCAGATTTGAGTGTGTGATATCATTGAGGATGATTTTAAGTGTCTATAGTATCACCCTCCATTGATCTTTTCTTTCATCTTGTATTTGGGCTATTGTATTAGAATCTGCTTGATTTACACCATATAAATCCTCTTGACCCCAAATGACAAATGAGGATTCATCTCGTGCATGATTTTGATTTCTAGTAGCTATTTGGTTTATCCCAATTTGCTGCTCTAAAGTAGAGGTTTCATTTTAAGCTACCAAAGTTTGCACAAACTCTCCATTTTAGCAGGCATTTTTGTTATGAACTTGCTCACAAGGGTAACACCACTCCTACTCTTGTGCTAGATTATTTTTCACTAGGACCAAAGCCTTATAAGTGTTGGTAGTAGTTGTGTGCATGCTATTCATGGGCTTAGTATGACTCCATTGATTTTGTCCCTGATAGGGTGGTCTATTTTGTTGATAACCTTGATTTTGAGGTTGATAAGGCCTTCTATTTTGAGTTTGCTATATCTTCAATTATACTAATTCATTATTCATACTTCAAAGAAAGGTGCCCCAATCTTTTGGAAGTGTAGTAGAAGTAGAAGGTTGGTTTGTGGGAACCACTAGAGTAGGAGCCACCAACATAGGAGCCAATGTTGGCTATGAAGGAAGTTCTAGAAATAAAGGCATTGGTGATCTAGGAGCTATCTTCCCAGCCTGTATTAAACATGGTTTCCATTATAGCAAGATCATATGCTCTAGGTAAAGTAAAAAACCCATTGATTGAATCATATTAGCTATGTCACTGTTAAGAGCCCTTAAGAAATAAAGAAAAAATTGCTCAGGAGAAAGCTTGACCAAGGTAGGAATTCTATCCCAAGTCTTCTAGAATTTTTAATTGAAGTCACTCATGAATTAATGAGGTGCTCTTTTTATTGTTGTTAGTTTTTCTACCATGGAAAAATGCTCACTCTTGTCCTCAAAATATTTACATAATTTCTCCCCTAAATCATCCCAGTTGTGAATGGTGTTAGGTGGTAGACCTCGGTACCATTGTAATGCTTTTCCTTTAAGAGAAGTGGCAAGAAATCTAACAACAACATTGTCTTCTATAACATCATGCACTAAGAATATGTTTTCCACATCTATGATGTGTTCTACTGGAGTTGTAGATGTTTCACTAGTAAAATGGAGAATACTTTTCAAGGAATTAACTAATATATCATTATTTTGAGATAAAATTAAGGGGATTCCACCACTAAAGGATACAAAAGATTGATTTTTTGGCAAGTCCATTTGGAATAAATTTCTATTTATATGGAAAGTAGGTATTCTAGCTTAAAAAAATCTAGCCATGGGTGGGGTAGATAGAGCTCTAGGAGGACTTATACTGCTACTTATTCTTAAAGGTGACAAAGGTTTTCTATTTCTTTTTCTAGAAGTGGAAAATGGTTGATAGATGTATTACAAATTACCTTTAGAAGATGCTCTTGTTTGGATTCTTGGCATGAATTTGTAGGTCTGATCTTGAATTGGGAGTTCTAGGTTGAATCAGAGTCACCAATCTGTATGTAGAATTCTTCCTTGATTGTAGAGTCACCAAGTACTTGTTTGAGAGCCTCTTCAAGGTTGGAATATTGAGAGCAGTACCACTTTCTCAATAGAATGAAATAAAAGTTCTTGTCCACCAGGCGTGCCAAAAATTGTTGTCACATAAAATTGCACCGTACTAAACATGAAGCTCAGTGTTCTAATGAGACAATGGAAAAAATCTCAAGGTGTGGGACCTTAAGCAAATGAGGTTGAATCTTCAAAAAAATTCAAATTCCTCTTCTAAACTAAGTGAAAATATGTTGATCTAACCCAGCACATGAAAATTCTATTGCTATTCTATTCTAATAGATCAAAGAGAAAAGAGACAAAGGAGACACGAAATGTAAAAGAAGGTGATGCACCAAGGTAGAATTTATTTCTTCCTACTTTAGAGTTCAGAATAATATATTAATGAAATAGCTAAAACACAGGCTCGTACATGGAGGTAAATAGATTTTACTCAAACATGCAAGAGAGTATAGTGATAATAGTTGAACTTTATTAACATAAAGCTTCAAAGTAATATTTTCAATGGTAGAATACAAAAAATGTAGTGTTTGCAAGAGAAAAACCTTAGAGAAGCTAGAGGAATAACTCATAAAAAGAATACAAGTGTTGCTTTTATAGATCAAGCATAACTTAGATTAATACAACTGAAACCCTAACCTAGCTGGGGTTAGTAATCAAAAGGATATGATCAAAGAAAGGTTTGCTCACAAAATCCACACCAAGAAGAACTTGGAGAGAGAAAATATTGCATGCCATCCACCTTGCCATAAATATTTGTCTGAAAGTCATCCAAATCCCCCACAAAATTAGGGATATGAGTATGGAGCTCATAAGAAGGAATAAAGTAGCAGTAGTGAATGAGTATGACCACAACAAATCCACTTGCAAGAGTTAGGGAATGCATTTAGTGTTGTCCTTGAAGCCCTAAAAATCAAATTTGAGTGCTCAAAAAGTGATTCAAACATTAATGGAATCATCCATAAAACATGCCAAATCCATGGGAAGGTTGGGGTGTCAGGCTTGAAAAGAAACCTTTTCTTGTGCGTTAAATGGTCTAGACCCTCGAAAAGAGCACATTTTCGAGAGTCAGGTGTCAAACTTACCTCATAACAAATGCTTAGAAGAAGGGATGAGAAAAAATTAGAACCTGAAAATCGGATGTAAGGGTGAAGCCTTACCCCCGAAATCCAAAAAAATTGACACTTAGTCAATTTTTTTTAAAAAAGATTTGGGGGAAAGGGTGGTTGGAAGAAAGGTTTACTTCCTAAAAAGGAAAGGAAAAAGGAAGATCTAAATCCCATAAGAAACAAACCTTCAAAAATTGGGAAGAAGCCTTACCTCTTACTTAAAGAAGGTAAGAGGTAAGAAGTAAACCCAAACCTCAAACCCCGAAATTGGAGGTAAGGGTTAGGGATTACCCCTGAAATTCAAAAACAATTCACACTTAGTCAATTTTTTTGAGAAATAATTTCAGGGAAAAGGGAAGGAAGGTGAGAGGCTTCAGAGGAGGAGTGGGAGGAATAAAGAAAAGAAACAAAAAGATGAAAAAGGCATGTAGAAAAGCAAGCAACAACCCAAAAACCTGAAACCTCAAGACTTAGCAAATTTTAGTAACTTTCAAGGAGAATTCATGCAAGATGGCCCATGTAGGATCTCTTTGATCGATTATTAATGATGATTCATCTAAGGGTGGCATGAAATGTCAACACTAGTCATATACCTATCAACACTACCTTTTATTTGATCAAATTATGTCATGTCATATCTCATATCTATTTTTCTCTTTTTTGCCTAACATGTTTATCTATAGCTAACATGTTTGTAGTGAGATTATAGTCAACTTGAAAGATGGAAGAACCATGTCCTCTTCACATCTTGGCTTATCTTCTCTACATCACATATACCAAATTGAAGACTTATGTCCTCTTCATCTTGGGTATATTCTCTTCAACCCCTTTCTACTTTATCTTGCACATGTTTAGAACACATATGCTTGCTAAAGTGGGGGAAAAATGCAATGTCATAAAATTGCACCCCGTGTAATTTCACATTACATAATCCTCCCTTTAGCTTAATAAAGATGATAATACAAATTCCCCATTTTCCTTTCCTTTAAATTCATCCTTGTAGTGTAGAAAAATGTAACCCTTTAAATTTTCACTCTTGTTTGAGCCCTCCTAGTTAAAATGGACTTAATAATGCCTTAATTTAGTCTTGCTAAATGTACCCCTTTACATTTTCACACTTATTGTGTTGAAAAATGAGGTGTTTTCTTAGCTTAATACTCTATAAAACTTTAATATTGCTGATCTAAATAAGCTTTTTCCTTTGTTCATATATTCTTTGTGCGTGATTATCTTGATTAATCCATTTTACTATTGTAGAATGTAGACAAAAGTTGATAGAACTAGACAGGATATAGAAAGATTACACAAGATGTATTGTGGAGAAACCATTTCAGGAAAAAACTCCACCAAGAATTATTCTATTATTCAATCTCTGAATTACAATAGCTCCAATTCTTGCTTTAGAATGCTTCTTCTACCTTCACCAATCTTCTTCACAACCTGAAATAAAACTGATAAACAACTCTCTTCAACTTGTTTGAGATAAATAGACTTTAATCAGCTTTGTAAACTCAACATGAGTTACAATTACAATGCTCAAGCCCTATCCATAAAAGGTATGCCTATCTCTTGCAAGTAGAGTTATGTTGTGAAGAACAATGCTAAAACATGTGCTTCATCCATTTGGGCATCCCAAACTGAAGTCACAACTCAACCTTCATTTTGTTGATAATTCCAAAGCTCTTCCTCAAAGTTGGCACCCATAGGTAATCCTAATTAACTAAGCCTTTAGAAATATCTCAACATGCAAAATAGGTAAATCCAAGAAACCACCTTGGGCGCCCAAATTGGCTCCAAATGATTTCTTGTTAACTGAAACATTTACTCAACACCATTCATGCAAGAATGGTCATCCCCTGTTAACTGGAGGTAGTCCCTATTATCTATCATACAACTCAAGTTATTAGTCATGCATTCCAAGTTAACTGAAGCTAACTACATGCAACTCAAAATAACCAACATGCATGCAACTAAAGATAACTGAAATATAATTGAACTGAACTAAACTAAACTAAATTGATTCTAAACTAAACTGAACTAAACTCATCTAAACTGAACTGAACTGAACTGAACTGAATTGAACTGAACTGAACTGAACTTCATGCATGCAAACATCAAACCCTAACTCCTAGGATCTTTACATGCATTCAGAAGTGTTATCTCTTACTCTGAATAGTTCACTAAACTCAAGGTGAGTGTCACCTTAACATGTGTGCACCCACATGCTCCTATTATTTAGGAGTAACTACAAATGTCAATTTCATGATTTATTTTATCCAAATAATTAATCTCATCCTAATCTTAGTGTTGTTGAACACATTCCAAGAACTTAGGAGATACATGAAATAATTAATGTTTAGGATTTGCAATTAAATGGCATCCTATTTCCAACATTCTCCCACTTGAAATTATACATTGCAATTATTCTAAACAAGGAATAATAAAAAAAGTACAAGACTCAAGGCCAATGGCCTTCTTACACCAACTAATCAAACCATGCTAACTTCAAATGCAACCTGCATACTCATGAAGCTTCTAAGAAAATGATTAAAACCAAGAGAACTTATCCGTATGGATTCAATAGATAATCTATAACATTAATTAAAGTGTTAACTTTCTCAATTAATACCTTCCTATTATCAACCAAACTAATACCTTTCCCAAGCCTTTGTATCCAAACTACCTCTTTGGAGGCATGCTAAACCACTGAGTGAGTTGAATTCACATTCAACCAAGGAGTAGACTCCTTGGTCTTTTCTATTAAAAAACTTTTCTTACAAGTAACCATTCCAACAAATTTCTCTTACCATAAGAGAACTCCAGCCTCACCTATTTCTCCAAGTATCCATGAGGACCTATAACCAACCAATCCATGCCAAACTGCAAATGTAACACAACAATTTCATGAAGTAATCAAGCAAATGATAATTTTGATCATGAGAAAATATTTGAAATTCCATATGCTTTTGACAATAATGGTTTGATTTTTTTCTTGTTTCCATGTATAGCTCGGTATCACAGTTCAGTGGGAGCTTTGGTAGGATATAGTGATCTTCATGGAGAGGATGGTATTCATGATGCCATGAGTAAACTCGGTACCACGATTTAGTGGGAGTGGTTGGCAGTGACTTGGATGCGTCATTGGTAAGGTTATCTTCATGTGATTGGGGATATAGTTTGTTCTTGGTTTAGAGTGGTTGCTATTATGCCATGGTTTACTCTTGATTCTAGATTAGAGTTTTGGCATATTACATGGTTCTTTTGAGACTAAGATGTATAAGTATGTTATGATGCATGTGATCTCTAAAGAGGAGATGGTTAGATCATGGATTTCATGTTTATGTTCTTGATTCATGATTGGAGCTTTGACATTGATCTTGTGTAGTTCTCTTAATTTTGAATGTGTGTAAAGATCCTAGGATTTAGGGTTTGATGTTTGCATGCATGAAGTTCAATTCAGTTCAGTTCAGATGAGTTCAGTTTAGTTCATTTCAATTTAGAATCAGTTCAATTCAGTTCAGTTTAGTTCAGTTCAGTTATGGTTTAGTTATCTTCAGTTGCATGCATGTTGGTTATTTTGAGTTGCATGTAGTTAGCTTCAGTTAACTTGGAATGAATGGCTAATAACTTGAGTTGTATGACAGATAATAGGGACTACCTCAAGTTAATAGGGGATGGCCGTTCTTGCATGAATGGTGTTGAGAAAATGTTTCAATTAACAAGAAATCACTTGGAGCCAACTTGGACACACAAGATGGTTTCTTGGATTTGCCTCTTTTGCATGTTGAGATATTTCTAAAGGATCAGTTAAGTAGGATTACTTATGGGTGCCAACTTTGAGGAAGAGCTTTGGAATTATCAACAAAATGAAGGTTGAGTTGTGACTTTAGTTTGGGATGCCTAAATGGATGAAGCCCATGTTTTAACATTGTTCTTCACAACATAACTCTATTTGCAAGTGATAGGCATACCTTTTAGGGATAGGGCTTGAGCATTGTAATTGTAACTCATGTTGAGTTTACAAAGTTGATTAAAGTCTATTTATCTCAAGCAAGTTGAAGAGAGTTGGTTATCAGTTTTATTGTAGGTTGTGAAGAAGATTGGTGAAGGAAGAAGAAGCATTCTCAAGCAAGAATTGGAGCTATTGTAATTCAGATATTGAATAATAGAATAATTCTTGGTGGAGTTTTTTCCCAAAAGGGTTTCTCCACGATACATCTTGTGTAATATTTCTAATATCTTATCTAGTTCTTCTATCAACTTTTGTCTACATTCTACAATAGTAAAATGGAATAATCAAGATAATCACCCACAAAGAATACATGTAACAAAGGAAAAAAATTTACAGAGTATTAAGCTAAGAGAACACCTCGTTTTTCAACATTTAAGGAAAAAGCTTATTTAGATCAGCAATATTAAAGAGCTGAGGTTGGGTAGAGTATTTGGTATCAGAGCTGAGGTTGAGTAGAGTATTAGTATTAATGTTGGAAATAGGATGCCATTTAATTGCAAATCCTAAACATTAATTATTTCATGTATCTCCTAAGTTCTTGGAATGTGTTCAACAACACTAAGATTAGGATAAGATTAATATTTTATGAAATAAATCATGAAATTGACCTTCGTAGTCATTCCTAAATAATAGGAATATGTGGGTGCACACGTGGTAAGGTGACACTCACCTTAAGTTCAGTTAGCTATTTGGAGTAAGAGATAACACTACTAAATGCATGTAAAGATCCTAGGAGTTAAGGTTTGTTGTCTGCATGCATGAAGTTCAGTTCAGTTCAGTTCAGTTCAATTTAGTTTAGTTCAGAATCAGTTTAGTTTAGTTCAGTTTAGTTCAATTGAATTATGGTTCAGTTATCTTCAGTTGCATGCAAGTGCATGTTACATGCATGTTGGTTATTTTGAGTTGCATGTAGTTAGCTTCAGTTAACTTGGAATGCATGGCTAATAACTTGAGTTGTATGATAGATAACAGGGACTGCCTCTAGTTAACAGGAGATGACCATTCTTGCATGATGTTGGTGTGAATAATTGTCTTGTACCTAGATAATTCACTCACTAGGTAATTAGGGGACATATTCACATGGTTAAGTTTACTTAGGAAATAGATTCTTTCTAGAAGTCTTAGTTGGCTTTTCTAGAACTTATCTTATCTAGCTAGGATGCATCATTTCCTAGGTGATTAGGTTGTTGGTTGTCTCATTGCATATGATTATAACATTTGTCAACATCATGTTCATTACTAAATTTCAACCTTTCCTTTATAAGAAAGGCATCTCATGTACATTTGCATCAATTGAATCAATATTCAGCCATTAATCAATATTGCATTATGAAGCAAGCTTTCTTGCCATTCTCTCTCTTGTGGAAGTGATTTTGGTTAGAACTGTTCTTGGGGGTGTTGGGGAGTCACCATTTACTCCCACATGATATCAAAGCTCTCCAGGTGTTGCAGATTCCTTCCCAGATCTGAGGGTATTGTGTTGGCTTGAAGATATTTGTTGGGTGTAGATTAGGGTTTCAAATACCTCACGGTTGAGATCAGAAGGTTCCACAGATGAATTTTGACTGTAAATTTATCCATTTTGGGTAAAATTGTTTTTGAAGCAAAAAAATTTTGCTAGAACAACCTCCTCAGTGGTACGATTTTCTCATTTTCGCAAAAAATAATTTTTCTATGATATTATTGTTTAAATTTTGGGGCAAAATTTTATTTGTAAATTGGGCTATAAATATTTTATTTATGGGAAAATATTCTATAAAAATTTATGTGGGATATTCCGCTGTCACTGTACTCTGTCGGCATATACCTGGCATCATCATCCTTGCTAGCATTGTCATTAGAGGCCTTTGTTGGCCTCACCATCGATCCATTCGTTGGGCCCTTTATTCTTCCAAACAACCACACTAGTATCGTCTGTCCTAGGTTGGGTGCATCAGATTTGGTTGGCACAATCAAAATCGACGTAGCAAGTCTCAAATCTTCGAGGGTACCATCGGCTGGCATTGTTCCTATGTCGCCTTGGCATTGGCATCAGTCAACTCATCGGGTACTGCTCTCCGTCAACATTTAAGCCACGAGTATTCTACATTAGCGGTCATCGATTCCTGTCTAATCTCCTTTGGCATACCTACGAGATCTTCAATTGGTGGTCAAGCATTTATTTACCACTCCATTAGTGGGTATTGGTCGTCCTTCCTTGAGCGGCTGTCAAATCTACCAAATCTATCGAATCTTCATCTTCATCAGATGGTATGAAGCTTGATTTATATAATATAAATTTTTCTTTTAAAATTTTTGGTTACCGACCATTGTAAATCCTCATCGGCAATATTTATCATTGTCAATTTATTGAAACCTTGTCTAAAGTCATTTGGTCAATGGTTTACAAGACCCTGGTCGGGCTTTCTTAGCCGATGGAGTGTATAGCCGAAGGGATTTATTTCTTTTGTCATTTCTTTAGTGTGTGGTCACATGGGTGACCTATATTAGCCCTCAAGTGCTTGAATTTTGCACTGGTTTAGTCTTCTTAGACTATGTATTTGCCCCTAAGTGCCTTTTTATAGGCCTTTTTTTCACTTTTTCATAAATTTTGCATACGAATGCAAAAAATTTCAAATGAAATATCGTCGGAAAGGTGGAGATCTGAATTTTTTAATGATGTATATATTTTGCAAATTTCTTGTAGTTTTGTGCCTCTTTTCCAGGTTGAAGCCCGATCATCGTTTTCTACCTCTGAGCTCATATCTTTGTGCTCTGCTCTCTAATTTTCTCCAAATTTGCGGCATCAGGAAGGTATTCAAGAGAACTTCAGTTGTATTCATGCACTTTTTGTAGATTTGTTTCCTAATTTTCATATTTTTAGTTTGTAGCTGATTTGATAGTTTGGAATACTTTGTTGTAAATTTGTAAAAAAAGTGTAAATCTGTTGGGACAAAGGAGTTGATTTTTTGTATTGTGAGGGAAAATTGTTGTTCCTCTCTTGTAATATTTGATTGTATCATGGATTTTCCAAAATTTGTACTTCTAACTCCATATAACTATCATGAGTGGAGATCTCAAATGGAGTTATTATTGTTAAAATCAAAGTTGCAAAGAATCACATTTGGTCAAGATTTAGAACCCGCGGGAGCAAAAGAGAAAAGAAAATGGCTTGATAGAAGGGATGAAGCTCTTGGTACTCTAAAGTTGTCCCTTTCTCCAGATCTTAGATATCATGTTGCATCTTGCACTCATCCTAATGAAGCCTGGACTACTTTAGAGAGTCTCTTTGGTAAGCCAGATAAGATGAGGAAATTTAAGTTGGAGAATGAATTAATGGGTCTTAATCCTTTAGATTTTGACAATATCCAAGACTTCTTCTCTAAGCTTAATTCTCTTAGATTGCAGTTATCTAATTTTTGGGTCACTAAAGAGGATGAACAGTTGATACTTTCTATTCTTGCTAAGCTTGGTCCTGATTATTTTGTGATTGTTTCTACATTCTATGCTACAATGGATGCCCTTGGCAATACATACAAAATGCCTTCTCTTGATGAATTTGCAGCTCAACTCACAAGGGAACAAGCAAAGTTGGTACACATGGGCACATTGAAGTCTTCTACATCTCATGCTCTTGTTGCAAAGGATACAAAGGCTTCAAGTGGAAAAGGTAAGAAGCAGAATAAGGCACCCAAGTCTAATGAGAAAGGTAAATATTTTCCTTCACATAGCACTTCTGAGTCCACACCCTCTTTTAAAGAGGAATCATCTAAAAAGAAGAAGTTAAAATGTGCATATTGCAAAAGGTTAGGACATGATGAGCATAGATGTTATAATAAGAACATTGATGAACTCACACACCTTCTTCAAAAGAATAACATTCAACTACCCTCATCAATGTCTTCTACTTCTTCTTCATCATCTCAATCGACAGCCCCCTCATCATCATCTTAGTCAGAGAACATAGGATCTACATCTCGGCTACATAAGATGAAAGGACAAGCTACAAGTCCTGAATCACATAGATGGCTTCTTGATTCAGGGGCATCTCATCATATGGCATCTTCTATGGATATATTCTCTTCTTTTGAGCCTTGTAATTCACCTCATATATTTATGGGTAACAATACATATATTAAGGTAAGTGGGAATGGTTCTATTGATATGGGGGAAGGGACTTTCAATGATGTACTTTGTGTTCCTTCTTTATCCACTAATCTCCTTTCTATTTATCAAATTACTCATGGGGTTCAAGGTAAAATAGTTGAGTTCACTCTAGATAGGGTGTACATAAGGGACTTGGAGACTAGGAATATTGTTGCTATTGGGATGGTTGATCACTCATCTCGAGTATATTCCTTTTCACATTTTGCTTCAGAAGATGATAAGGTTCCTTTGATTGCATCACACACTCCATTGAGTGTGAACCATGTTAGTGAGGAGAAGCTTGGTCATCTACACCTTGGTATTCTAGAGACCAGTGATGAGCTTCCTACTCCTCCACCTCCTGCTTCTTCAGCCATTGATGCTTCTATTCAGCAAGATGATCATATTTTTTCAGATCTTGCTTTGTGGGATGAAAATTTGACAAGGATTTCTAACTTGTTCATGGAGTCTCATATTGCAGATTTGGAGGACACACTTGAGGGGATTTCTCTCCTCTTTGATGACAGATTCAGCACAACTGTTATCCCATCTACTTTGTCTTTGGAGATTGATATTCATGAGTCTCCTCCTTCACTTGATTTTTCATGTTTCTTGGTTGATTTTGACCATGATTATGTTGTGACTCATTCAAGCTTGGAGACTCCTCATTAGTTTTTAGAGGCATACATGTTGAGCATTCATGCTTCCTCCTTTCAATTGGACTTGGAGTGGCTTCTTCATCAGCTTATGGATTTGTTTCTTCCTAAGGGAAGATGTGTTGCTTGCAGACATTGAGTCATCTTTTGTTTTCAGGCATTCTTCATCGGCTTTGGAGCTTCTTCATCATGGGGGGTCTCTCTACTTCCCTCTTATGGGGGGTATTTTATTGTATATACATGATGCATGTTGTCCTTGGGGGGTATCATTGAGTCCTCCACACATCATTTTTTTTTTCTCTCTGTTGGAGAGGAGTTTTTTCCCACTGGGTTTTCTCCTTTTCTCCATTTGTGAGAGATTGCATATTTCATTTTCATTGTAAATGGGTACCTAACATGGCCTAGTAGTTGAGACCCATAATCATAGTCTTTGCATAGGTTGCATAATAATCTTCTCCCTAAGTTTCACTTAAGGGGGGCTGTTGGTGTGAATAATTGTCTTGTACCTAGATAATTCACTCACTAGGTAATTAGGGGACATATTCACATGGTTAAGTTTACTTAGGAAAACGATTCTTTCTAGAAGTCTTAGTTGGCTTTTCTAGAACTTATCTTATTTAGCTAGGATGCATCATTTCCTGGGTGATTATTGTTGGTTGTCTCATGTCATAGGATTATGACATTTGTCAACATCATGTTCATTACTACATTTCAACCTTACCTTTATAAGCAAGGCATCTCATGTACATTTACATCAATTGAATAAATATTCAACCATTAATCAATCTTGCATTATGAAGCAATATTTCTTGCCATTCACTCTCTTGTGGAAGTGGTTTTGGTCACAACTATTCTTGGGGGTGTTGGGGAGTCACCATTTACTCCCACACATGAATGGTGTTGAGTAAATGTTTCAATTAACAAGAAATCACTTGGAGCCAACTTGGGCGCCCAAGAGGCTTTCTTGGATTTACCACTTTTGCATGTTGAGATATTTTTGAAGGCTTGGTTAATTAGGATTACTTATGGGCGCCAACTTTGAGGAAGAGCTTTGGAATTATCAACAGAATGAAGGTTGAGTTGTGACTTCAGTTTGGGATGCCCAAATGGATGAAGCACATGTTTTAGCATTGTTCTTCATAGGATAACCCTATTTGCATGAGATATGGCATACCTTTCAGGGATAGGGCTTGAGCATTGTAATTGTAACTCATGTTGAGTTTACAAAGCTGATTAAAGCCTATTTATCTCAAGCAAGTTGAATAGAGAGATAAGAGTTTTTATTGGAGGTTGTGAAGAAGATTGGTGAAGGAAAAAGAAGCATTCTCAAGCAAGAATTGGATCTATTGTATTTCAAAGATTGAATAATAGAATAATTCTTGGTGGAGGTTTTTCCCGAAAGGGTTTCTCCACGTTACATCTTGTGTAATCTTTCTAATATCTTGTCTAGTTCTTCTATCAACTTTTGTCTACATTCTACAACAGTAAAATGAATTAATCAAGATAATCACCCACAAAGAATATGTAACAAAAGTAAAAAGCTTATTTAGATCAGCAATATTAAAGTTTTACAGAGTATTAAGCTAAGAAAATACCTCATTTTTTAACCTCCAATCTTTTAAGAGAAAGACATCCCAATACTCTACCCAACCTTAGCTCTGATACCAAATGTTGGCCCTCTTAATTGAATTGAGCTTAATTAGGCCTAATTAGCTCTTTAATTCATTTACAAACCTAATTAATTACATTTCCCAAAGGGAAAGCCCAATAATAATTAATTCCTAAACATAACACTTTACATTGAGAACAAGGATGGGGATGGAAGCTTGTCCTCACCATTTTCCCCTACTATTCTAAGTCTATGAGAACCAAATTGATTCTCTTGTCCTACCACAAACCCCACTAGGGGGGGTGGGAGGGAATCATGTAGTTGCAGGAGGGGTAGATTAATTGGATATATGAGGTTGGCCTTGGGTGAGATGGAGAGTTTCTTTCTCCTACTAGGGGTGTTCAATGAAGGTGGTTGCCTTATTATAGTTTTCGTCTACTCCCGATGGTAAGACTTGCATTTTTTTAGCTTCCTTCTGGAAGACCTTCCTCACGATTGAACCAGGTGGGGGAAGATATAGTTTTTGTTAAATTGGACCATCCATCCAACTATCCTACACCCACGATGAACTAGGAGCATGCTTTCATTAGCTAGGTGGGTAACTGGTTAGGGTGGGGGAGAATTATAGCTTATTCTAGTTTATTTTTAGCTAGAGGGAAAGAGGTATGTGCAGGATCATGATGGGCCAAAAAGTGGCAATATGATGGGTATTTGTAGGGTATGTGGCTCACGACTTTTTTTTAACCCAAAATTGATGAAATGGAAAGGGTTTTTAAAGGAGATTCTCAGCTTTCCACCAATATAAATTATGCTTTACTTTGAATTTAATAAATAATTATTATTCATTTTCTATTTGAATTTCAACTAAAGTGTTGATTGATAGGTTGATTGAAAAACATCTATAGCTTCCAAACGGTATAACAATTTTTAAATCCAAAACATGCATCACATTCTAGGCTTTGCATACTATAGGATTAAAAAAAGAAAAATTAAATTTCATGAAGTTTTGACCAAGTTAAGGTGGTCAGACATACAAGTTTTTATATTTTTTTAAAGTTGTAATAAAAAAATAATAATTAATTATTTACTAAGAAAAAAATTACAAAAAAATATGCATCACATCTGGACATGAGTCCTCTACTTATGTATAAAATATTATAAAAAAATATTATCATTTTATTGTGGTTAGGGTGGTCAGACAGACACCTACTTCTTATTTTTTCCCTGAAATTTAAGTACTACTACATTGAAATTTCAAATTTTCACCAAATAAAATTTTAAAAATAAAAATAAACCTAGTGGTTTAGAAACTACATTCAATTTTCTACATATTCTATTCTTAAATATTTTTGAAATAACATAGATAACTTATTCAAATTTTTATGTCAAGTTGCCTAACTCTGATTTTTCTGAATATTTTGCCACTTAAGGGCCTATTTTTTCCATGATGATCCTGCACATTCCCAAAGGGTTTTAATCAATGAGAGAAACAAATGAAAGCACGACCGAGGGACCTAGCTAATTACCTTCCTTCTAGAATCGACTAGCAATGCATTCCTCTACTTAGTCAACTAAGCTCCTTTCCTTCCAGGAGCTCAAATTCAACTACCTATTGATTGAACTGAAGGGAGTTCCTTATTATAGTTGTATACTCCCTCCAATGGTAATGTATCTTCCTAGGCCTAACCCTCACCCATTCCTACTGATTGAACCCATGTTAACTTCTCTATCCCTCTCTAGCCAACACTAGCTAGCATCCAAACTAGATGTATCCCATTCATTATGACTATTTCCCCCCACCCACTAGCCGAAGTTAGGCTAGGTGGGGCCAACGACAACTACTTTATCCTTCCCTAACTACCGAGTGGGTAAACTAATCAACTGCCGAGTAATGGGACTCTATCTAACTTGTCTAGAGAATTAACTCCCTCCCACCCTAGCTATAGTTGTTCAATCAACTTCATTGGATTTTTCTCCATGGGGTGGGTGGGAGGATAGCTGGACCCCCGGTTTCCCATCTATTACCATCTCCTTCTCCTACCCACACCCCCTCATTGGATTGTTACTGGCATTGCTGGCCACAAATCCCACCGGGGGGGTGGGAGGGAACCATAGTTGCAGGGGAGTAGATTAATTGGATATAGGAGGTTGGCCATGGGTGGGAGGATATTAATAGCTAAAGCATTGATGACCTGACTGAGCTAGTTGGAACTACGTTTATCTCCCTCCCACACACAGGGGGTGAAGGTTGGAGCTAACGGCTAGATAGTTTAGCTTTGGACCTAAATTTAAATTATGTTTTTGGTGGTATTTTAATATTTTTAAATCCATGATTCAATGTTGGCTTATGATATTTGTATGAACAAGGATTCTTACACCTTTTCAAACCTATCTTTCCTACCATCTCCTCTAAATATAATTTATTCGTACTAGCACTATCTATTATAACCTTGCAACACTTACCCCTAGCCTTGCACACAATTCAAAAGAGACTCCTTTGGGATGGTTCATCCTCAACCACCTTTGAGTTCACCAACACTCTCCTCATCATGATAGATTCACCTTCTTCTGGGTCTTCACCTTTCGAGGATGCATCACATTCCCCATCCTCTTGTGCCAAGTGGTTCCTTGCTACACTCTTTTTGCTACCTTCTTGTACTTGAGGACACTCGAAAACATGATGACCAACTTCTCCACATTGGAAACATCTAGCTGGAAACACTCTAATGCTACTATCACGTCCTCTTGCTAATGCCTCCTTTTTGTGTTCTAGTCCACCTCTTTACTTTATTTGGGCTTGAAGTCTTCTTCAATTTGCTTTCCTTTGTTGCTGCTCACTTGTCCCTTTTTAGTTGCAAGTATTCCTCAACTTTTGGAATTGTTTAATTGTCTTATGATTAATTTCTCCTCAGCCTTTAATGCATATTGGTAAGCTTCATCCATTTTCAACATATACTCATTTCATCATGAATGTTAAATCATAAGCCATTTACATACCTGGCTACCTTTTCTCTATCAATTTCTTGCCTTCTAGATTGAATGGACAACTTGTAAAACTCCTCTATGTAATTTATTTTACACTCATATCTTTTTGTTTCAAATTTTTCAACTTATTCAATAGCTCCATTTCATAATCTCTATGAATGAATTTTTTCTTAAACCTTGTCAGTTCCATTTGGTTCCACCTCATTATCCTAGGGTCTTGATTCATTACCCATTCTCTTTGCAATTCTCTCCACCATAAAGCAACATGCCCTTTTAATTTTTTTGGGCTAACTTCATCCTTTGTGGATCTTTAATTTCTTCCAATTCAAAATACTCTTCTATCTCTCCTATCCAATTGATTAGTTCTTCTAAGTTCAATGTTCCCAAAAAAATTTGCATGTCCATCTTTTTGTTTCGCAATTCTCAAAAGAGCTCTAAAAAATCTTTCATATCCAGCATCCTCTAAATGTTCTTCTTTTCTTCCTGGTTCTTCCACTCCACCCTCATCTTCATCTTCACTCATAGAATCTCTTACACTACCAATAGCTAATCTCACCTTGTTTCTTATATCATTTCTGATATCATTTTTTATCATCTCTTGAAATCATTCCAACACTACCTCTATTATGGGGATTCCTCTTTGAGGAGGCATCTCTTTAAATCAAAGACGTTTCCTTCTCAACTCTCAATTTTTCAAGACTCCACACACCTACAAAAATTATCTTGAGCCTCTTAGGTGACTCCACTGCTTCAAACTCACTTGCATATCCTGGTGGATCCTTTCCACGTTTAGGATAATCCGTTTTGATACCAACTGATGCAAAATACTCTTTTCTTCATTCCCAACTCATTCACAAACACAGAGATTATGTAGATGAATATAATAAACCTAATTCAATAAAGATCGTTCCAAACAATCACAATATTATTCGAAGCAAATCATAATTTAAATCTACTTTCAAAAATTACAAAGCATTCAAATTTTTAATGGTCTTTCTCTCACCAACCCCCATCACACATCTCTTCACACCCTCTGTGAACTCTCAACATTTCCCCTACTACCCTCTCTAGTGTCACCTACTCTTCAAAAGCTATCTACCTTTGTTTTAAAGTTTTTTGTTATTTTTCATAGACCCTTCATTGTTTTCCTGAAGGTGAAAACAAAAAGTATAAAATTTAAGATTTTAATTAGATTCAAATGATCCTTCACTACTCCACACCATAGCCAATCAATATCAATAATATCTATTATTACTAGATAATTAATAAATTACCCCCAACAAGAATATATTCACCTATGTTTCATTTCAAATTTTTTTAAAAAATCTTTTTGATTCATCTTCAAATCAAACATCAATGCCAAGTCAAATTTTTTTTGTGTATATTTTGCAATTATTGCATTTTTTATGGCCCCTCTCTTCAACTCATGTACAAACCTTCACATTTGTTTTAAATTTTTATTTTAACATCTTCATTCCTATCAAACCTCCTTTTAAGGCATCTCATCTTCTCCTTATAATTGATAGCATTCAAATGGTTAGATTCCTACAATGTGTGGAAAATGACCACTTAGTTTGGTTTTGGTATCATTAATATGTTGCTTTTGTTTAAAATGTGACATCAATTAAATAATCACCCTCTCAAATGAGTTGACGCCCTTGTAGGAACAATCAATGCTAGAAGAAATCATCATTAGTGCATATGCCTAGTCTATGCTTTCAAATAGTTCATGTTCCAAGTTTATGCTTCCACATTGCATATGTGTCGACCAAGTTCGTTACAAATACAACATCTGAAAAAATTCCATAGGCTATGATGGATGTTGGAAAAGTGAAAGAATTTAACTTTACACACCAATCAAAATCAATTAGCATTTTAAAATTTCCCTTTCACCCTTCACAATTGTCTAATTCATCATAGAGTGAGGTCCAATATGGAAATATTGAGTTCGAAAAATAGGGATGACATAATCAAAACCAAGACCAAATATGTCGAAAACAAATCAACAATTTTTTTTGGTTGGTGGTGATTGCTCATTCATCTATGTGCTCCTGGACCAATCAAAATATTCTTGTTTATGTTTATAAATATAATTAAGGGACATCACATTACATGATATGGCCACCTAGACTTTCTCATCCAATCACATAAATTAAAAATTGTTGCACAACTAGCCACGTTCCAAAACTACATCATGGAAAAAAGTAGATATTTTAATGAATACCACACAAAAGATAAGTCTACGTACCTATCCATTTCTTTATCTAATTCTTATTGGAAGGAAGCCAAAGGAAAATAGAATCTTATTAACTAAGAATAATATATTATAATACAAACATTGCAGACGTATAAATATATAAATTTACATATAATATTAAATACACAATAATTCATAATATTAAATTACCAAGTTATTATATACTATTATAATAATATATTAAATGTATTTGGTGTGTCCTTATTTACCTCACACCTTCATCTTAGCTCGCAAGCTTCAATCTACACCAAGGGGACAACCTTGCAATCTTGCAAGCAAGTAAAGTTTATATAGAATTAGATTAGAATCCAATCAATAAATACTATCTTTTAAAATAATTCAATAAATTCAATAAATTAGAACAAATAATATTATTTAATGTTAATTATTAATTAATTTTTTCATAAACGTTAACCTTTTAAATAAAGATTTGTCTTTTATAGTTTTTGAAAACCTTGCATAGTATAGCCATGCCAGCTTTCTTATCTAATGACAGAAAGTAAAAAGTGTAGCAAAATTGATCATGCTTGAAAACCACGCCAAGGAGACAAGTGCATATTTCAACAAATATCACACAAAAGAAAAATATATGCATGTGTCCATTTCTTTACTTAATTCTTACTACAAGAAAGCCAAAGCCAAATAGAATCAAAACATATCATAAAAAAATCATTAATATATTTAACAAAGTATAATATACTATAATAATACAATGATAATATATTATTGTTTAAGTAATATGAAAAAAATATTAAATATATTATATAATATTAAACAAAATTTCAAAATATAAATTATTAATATTATATAATAATAATAATAATACATTATAAATATAATAATAATCCATTATTAATAATAATAAATATAGTATATATCATTATATTAATATGATGTAGGAGCATTCCTTTTAGGTGATTGTTTGAAATGAAATTGAATGACACTATTGTCCATTTAATTTGATAAAATTTAATGTGTAATTTTAAATTTTTATAGTGAATTCAAACTCATATAATTGTAGCGGCTTAGTTCTAAAGAAATTAGAGATAACAGATTAGATAAAAGAAGTGAAAAGGTCATACTATTTGTTTTCTGGTGATGTCTTTAGAATAAAATACTAGAATTTAATTGAAAAATGGTGATTAGAATTTAATTGAAAAATGGTGATTAAAAACTAAAGGGCGCTACTTTTTAAGTGTTCAAAATAAGGAATTTTCCTTGAAGATGAAAAGACACTTCATCAAGGGAAGATGAAAACCAAATTATAGATGGTGAATACAAAACCTACGCAGCCATTTCAAGGATAGACCAGCGAGTGCAATGCTAAGATGGAATGGGAAGATTAACATATTGTTGGATTCAAGCAAGAAGTTTGCCTGTGATTTGTTTTGTGAATTGGTTGGTTGAGAGAGGGGAGTACCTTCTTGTGTAATAATATATTAATAATAATTAATATTAATTATATTATATCATATTAATAATAATATATATTTGGTTATTATTGTATATAAATAAGATTACACAATACACAACAATTTTTATATAATTTAGATTGGATAAGGTTTTGTATCCAACAAGTTTGTGCTTCATGTTGATCCATTGCATTTCAGTATCCCACTTTTTAAAATATTTTTGAATGTCAATTTAATTTCTATTGAACAAACTCTCTCAACACACAACACTAACACTTTGCTATTCAGGTAAGTGCACCAAGATGGTTCCCAAAAAGGGGGCTTAAGTGGCCACTTTTTTTCTAAAATCAGGAAATGCTGACCTTGGACGCGAAATTGAGGATAGTTACACTCAAAATTTTGAGATGGAACAAAAACAAGGATCAAAGTGCTCTGAGTCTACTTTCTAAACTACTAATTTATTTAGAAAATGGTTGAGATTAAGGGGTTCAACAAAGGGATGTACACAAATTGGTGTTATTTTTGTTAGAAAAATATAACATAGCAACTCTTGTATGACTTGAGCACAGTGACCTTTTTTTTAGTATTTTTAAAATCGCTACAGTTAGAAGTTAGCTATCAGTATCTAGTTGGTGCACAATTTTTCTGATAATTTTTTAATAAATATTTGATTTTTTACTAATTTTCTAAGTGGGAACTTCCTAAAAAACAGAATTTTGACCGTACTCTCCCTACAAATTTTGGAAAGTAATAGATTTTTTTTAATTTTTATTTTTTAAAATTTGTAGAATGGAGTCTACTTTCTAAAAATGTAATTTATTTGAAATTTTGATGAATGGTTAATTTATAAGGAAAAACAAACCAAACACTACTTTTTGAAAAAAAAACAGACATACAAACAAAATAAATTATGGATGAAAACCCTCACATTGTTAGAAAGTGAAAAAAATTATAGCGTTGGAAAGCTAAGAGAGAACTTAACATTACCCATGTGTTTGATTTCGTCGATATTGAACCAAATGCAATCTTGACGGTGAGCACGAACTCGATTATGTGAAAAATTGTAGAATTTTCAAAAAACATGTCTCCGGTGGTTGGGAATGACCTCCAAACCTTTGGGTTGGTATTCCAAGGCAAATACCAAAGCCAAGGCTCAAGGATTCCCAAAGAAAAATATAACGCGAGTGTGTTATTTACTAGTTTTCAAAAAACACGTCTCCGATGGTTGGGAATGACCTCCAAACCTTTGGGTTGGTATTCCAAGGCAAATACCAAAGCCAAGGCTCAAGGATTCCCAAAGAAAAATATAACGCGAGCACGTTATTTACTAGTTTTCACCTTTTCTTCTATGTGGAACATTTTTAACAACAAATAACACGCTCGCGTTATTTATTCCTTGAGTTAAATGCCAATTTTTTGAATGTTTTTTCATATGTTTGTATGTATATGCATGTTGGTGTGCCATGTATGTATGCATGCATGTATGTATGCCTATATGTATGTATTTATGCTTATGGGAGAGAGGGCGAGAGAGGGTGGGAGTGGGAGAGAGTGTGGGAGGGTGGGAGAGTGAGAGAGAGTGGGAGAGGATGGTAGAGGGTGGGAGAGAGTGTGGGAGAGTTTGGGAGAGTGGGAGTTGGGGTGGAAGGGAGGGAGGAGAGAGTGGGAGAGAGTTGGAGAGTGTGGGAGAGGGTTTAGGGTGTGAGGGCATGGGAGAGAGTGGGAGAGAGAGGGAGGAAGAGAATGGGAGAGAGTGTGGAAAAGTGGGAGATAGG